>JACYFI010001381.1:0-10968 GCA_020975735.1 Ophiocordyceps xuefengensis | reverse complement strand
AATAAAGGGTATATGCAAATGAGTGATAATTTTTTTAACCAAATCCTTGGCGGTATTGGCCACTAATAGCTTGCCTTATTTTTATCCTACATAAACTCATTAATTATGTACCGTACCAAAAAAGTATGAATTTTTTCTTAAGTAATAAGATTATCTTATTATGTAACTCCTATTTTTAAATTCAGGTGTGACATTATAGCCCTGAACTGAGAACTACTCTTGGAGAATTTTTCAGACTAAAAAACTCCCTTACCAATCCTGAAACACCTTGTTCTTAATAAGGAAGGTAAGATTTAATCTTTTGTTTCGACCTTATAAAATCTTTACCGTTTTAAGCCCGCAGCTTAAAGATTGTAATATTGGCTTTATGGGGACTTTCAGGTTACAAGGGCCAGCGTTATATGGAGTATTTTCAATAAGCTTAAATTAAATGTCGATAACTACTAATAGTATATAGAACAACATATATTCTAATAACACTTAAAACAAAAAAGTAGAATTCATTTCAGGGAAAAGCCAAGTGATACATATAAGGGCTTTAATCTACTGTACAAAAATGGTTACATCTAAAGCCTTCTTTTTCATATCCCCTTTAATTAAGAAGAGTGGTGGGCAGAAAAACGGTAAATTTGTGCCCCTAGATATAATAATACTGTATTTAAATAAAGGTAATCTGAAGATTAAGGATAGGTTCCCTATAACCCCATAAGGAGGGTTTCATTTGAGCTCCTAATTCTTTTACTGTTGGTGTTAAAGCCACTCACCTTTATTAAGTTTTTAAATTTGAGAATCTTTATTATATATCTATATTATATTTCTAGTTCATTCTACCTTTATTTTTTTTTAATTTCATCTAACTCCTTACCTCTAGTAAATGGGTTTTTTTTTTCCATAAATAGAGCCTCGGCTTGTTTAATAGCTTCGTACATTTTTTTAAATTTATAACAAGACTAAGTTTAAATTTTTCTAAAAAAATTTGGTACTAATTTTTAATTACGAACATTCTGTAAAAAGTCTTTAACTATGAAAACTCCCCACATATCTAATTAGATTATAATATTACCACACTTAATGTAGATTTAAACGTTTTTCCTTAAAGTTCTTTATTTCTTTACTGTGTTGAGTTTAAATAAATCCTTAATCAACTTTTTACTCCATAAAGAATTCTTGATCGGAGGATTTTTTTTAATGCTCATAAAAAAAAACACCCTTCCCGCGGTCCGTAATAACCAGCTAACTAGTTAAATCAGTAAATTACTTTTGGGCGGAGCCCTACTGGTTTTTAAAGCTGGTGCTTAGGGAAACCCTAAGGCTTAACGCATCAAGTAATTTTCCACTATTTAAAGTAGCTTTAATAGATATACTCTTATTTAAACCCTTAATGGGTACGATGTTGGACCTTTTTTTACAAATTTTAAAAAACTTCCTTTTAAAAAGTAAATAGTCGATTGCTTAACGAGGTTAAGTAAGGATTAGTTCGGAAAAATGTTAATTTTAATTTTAAAAATCTTCTAAACCCGATATCTAAAATTTGAACAGATTCCCCGCAATATTTTTGATAAATTTACCTACACGACAAAAAGACAATTGAAATTTTTGGGTCTAATAACGTATTTCCCTTTTTTGAAGACCTACTGAATAATGCCTTTTACTCATAGCCCACAGGTTAGATTTAGAATCTGAAGGTAAACACCATAAAAAAAGCATTCCTTCCCATCTAGTATAACCGCCAGTAAAATATAATAAGTTTTAATTTGAAGTTGATTAAATTAAATATAGTTTTTACTGAAATACGAATGCTCATTTTTTGGAAGTATTGTCTTGTAAACTAGAATATTTTTTTAGCTTCATCTTTTTTGGCGAAAGCCTCGGTAAATACTTAGGTATTAATATCTCTCATAGAAGTTTTTTAAAACCAAGCTTTCCCTGGCACTTAGCAGCACACCTACAATATTTAAGTAAATTATTGAGGTACCGTATCTGCTCGTTGTTTTTTACAAAATATGACATCTTGATTACATCGCGGATAGCCCTTGCTGGTACTGAAGCCAAGAACTTTAATGATGATTACTATATTCTCAAATCATTAACTCAAACCACTAAAAATTCATGTCGATAAAGTTACTCTAGTTAAAATGAAACTTTTAGGGTTTGCCCAGGAGTTTGGTACTATCCGCAGTGCTCTTCTATGGACATCAAGTCAAAAATAGCCAACAAAAATAAAGCTTCAGATAATTATAATTACATATTACACCTAAATTTAATCCTATTTCTGGACCAGCGAGAGTGTGGTTACCCCTAAATACGCAATTAAAGGGAATAAAAACCACGAATACTAGGAAATATCTAGTGTTTTAGGTACTAAAGTACGGTTACAATCTATACAATAAAAAAATCTGCTCATTGCAAAAGCAGCAGCAGCTTCTGATTTTTTTGGGTGAAAAAAACGAAAAATTATATTTATTGTTTTAATACAATCAAATAATTTTAAAGTGGGTCCAATTTACCTGTGATGCATCCCTGTATTGATGATTCATATATTAGAAACACGTACTTAAGTATCCTCTTCATGAGTTAAAACGTTATACCTAAATTTTTAATCCTTTTATATAAACATACAATAAAATAAGATGTTTACGTCGGTCATAAAAGGTAAATTAGTTTGAATATGTAGTATAATTAGTGATTTCTGTAGAAAGTGGGCATAGAATTATCAACTCTATGGCCTGACGGGCCACTTGAAAATAGGTAACTTTCCTACTCTTTAATTCAAATAACTTGAAAAAACTTTGACAATGTGTCGGAACTTACGAGCTCTTTAATTATTCTATTAATCGTGGGCTTGTTGGGTTGGTTAGTAAACCAATACAATCACCTTAGCTAAGCAGGCTAGTAATATAATTTGTAATAGGTAAAAGAACGTACCACTTGTATTACGTCCTGAAATCATCCTTGGCCAAGAATTTTGAAGAAAAAAATGTCCCGTCAGTGGACAAGAAGATTCCCGGCTAGGTCGTGCATTAGAGTCTAAACTATTTTGGATCTTATGGAGGGTAAGTTTTATAAACAGGCATTTTAGCCTCCGCCATTTTCTTAAAGATTCTCTTAAAGCTTTATTAGATTCTAATAACTTTCGGGGGTACCAAAAATTTACCCATTTGGTCAGATTAATAATTTTTATTACTCCTCTGCCTATAATTATAAAGCTAATATCTTACAAACCATCGTTTTTCTTCATATATAATACCTGAATTAAAGACACTTGTTTGGAAATTTTTTATTACACGGGTTGATCTTTAGAGGAAATAGCTTCGCTAGTCAACAAAATAACTATTTTAGTGACACTTTAGTTATAATTGGATCCTCAACCTTCAAATTTAAGCCGGGCAATATAATACCCCTAAACCTGGTTATTATAGCAAGTCAAAGTTTATATTATTTAAGTGTAATATTTTAAAGATGCTTCAGTTTAAGAGTACTTTAGCATAAAATTTAAATGAAATAATAACTTGCCTATAATTTTCAGTATGCAGTTTACCCTTAAGTATGTACCGACATAAAAATATTACTATATTTGTCTGGCTCTATATTTAAATTAATAGTTGCGGAATTAACGTATTAATCTTAACCATAGTTCCTCTGAAGACCCTGAGAAATATGTTATCCGTCTCCTCGTTTTCCTGCTGATCCGCCTTTAAAAGGGTTTTCCAGCAAATTTGGTTAAATTTTAACAAGGCCAAGATATTAACCTCTGGGTTAATTAATCTCCTAAATCGTAATGGTCATAGATGCAATTACTTGTAACTTGAAACCTATACGAACAATACATACTATTATTAAATTAAAGATGCATCGAATGATTGCAGCCATTATTGTAAACATAGAAAGATATCTAGTTGAAAGAATGGCCTGGGGAAGGGTGAATCTAAATGAAAAGGATGATCTGGAATAAATTATTGGACCAAATATTCACTATTTAATAATATACTACCACACAGTTTTTGAGTCATGATATTCTTCTTGGTTTAAAAGCCTCTAAAGATGAACGACATCTATAACTTATTAACAGTAACGCGCTTACCCGTTTAAGCTCATAGAAAAGCTTGTTTATTATGCTACAATTAACTTAATTATCTTAAAACCTTTCCTGTAGCTTGCCTAAGGAAAAAAACATACGAAGCAGTCGGTTGTGTTTTAAATGCTTTATTTTCTTTGCTTCGCAAGGGCTTAGCTATAAAAAAATTTTTTTTCATTTTATATATGCAAAGTACGCTTCTGTGAACAACCCACCTGATAAAGGATATGGCAACGCTGTTCTAGTCGCTACAAGTGTTTCATAATGGAGCACAAGGCTTGATAAATGCTAAAGGTCACTCTTTTTATTTTTAAAGGTATTAATCATGGAGGGCTTCACCAGGGATAGGCTTAAAACAAGATAAGACTAATCCGAGCTATGGCCTTCTGCTTAAAACAAATTAGGATAAGCTTCGCTATTTTACACCATCAAATGGCCAGGAGCTCCCCTTTATCTCCGTTAAGTCATCATAAGGGTTACCAAAAATCACAAATGGTAAGTTGTATTAAGATCTATAGGGCAGACTTAATCTTATTATTATTAAAGCAAGGGCTTTGCTTTAGCTTGACCTAAAAGCAAGAAAAAAATCAACAGCCAAGCAAATAAAAGTACAGGTTCTGTTCTTGTGTTTTAACCCTGGAAGTGTTAAGTATCTAATTTGTGCTATTGGGCTAAGTTGGTTGGGTGTATCATACTACATAGGATGTCACTTTCCTCTAACATTGGCCTACGTAAAGAGTTTTATCCTTGTAGTTTTTAGAGGCTTCATTTTCCCCCTAGCTTGTTGCTTCCAAAAGCGCTATAAATGAAAAATATACCTAAACTAAGAGCTTCAGCGTTAAAAAGCCTACCTTTTAATCTGAATTGTAATTTATAGATTATTTCATCGTAGCTTAGAGCGGAAGAAAAAAGTGACTCGAACCCTAAATCTCTAAAAGATACCATTTTAGCAAAATGGTTTGACCTTACCTATGCAACTTTTCCCTTGTTTAAATTAGTTTGCTTGGGGAAGCGCAATACGCAAAAGCCCAAGTTCAATCTATAATTTATAAGCTTATTGAGGCCTGCTTTTTTATTGAACCAAAAAGTTATGGATAATGCCAGTCACCGCTAAACAAAACTTATACATTAGCTTCTTAATCCTATTCAAGGCTCATTTTGTCATTGACTTTGCTATAAAACAAAATTCTAAAACCTATTCAAAAGTTCAATCTATTTATTGTGTGTTGCTATCTTTTCCCTATCCCACCCCCAACAAACAGCCACTTTAGCAGAACTTGATTGGAAAAGCGAATTCCCTTATCCATTTACGCTTCCTCAAAAAGGCTACTAAAATACGCAGGTGTGCGCCGCTACCTTAAGAGGCTATTTTTAATAATATATATTGAAAATAATGCCGGTGCTTCGCAATGGCAGGCCTGAGTCTTAGATATTTGTTCGACGTTTGACCTCCTTAAGCTTAATAATTTAGAACTTAAACAAAGAAAATACCAGAACTAGGATCAATTAAGGAACCTTAGAAAACCTTATTGGAAGAATTTTAAGATATGCTGAAACCAAAACCATCCTCTCATTAATATCTTATATTATTTCATTAAGATCGGAGTCGAACCGATATGATTAAATCGGCACAGGATAACCTTTACCAGTTTAAGTTACTAATTCTAGTAATCATCTATGCACGGGTGTGGAGACAAGAGCATTCGAACTCTTAATAATGGTCATAGCTATCGAGTTTACAGTAAGCCCTTCTTACCGATAAAGGTAACCCTCCTTTAAATAAGAGAAAATAATTAAATCATCTGTTTATGTTTAATGTAATCCCAGTTGAAACTCCCCAACTACACGAACCGGTATTTCGACTTACACTTAATTTGAGACCGCCTACGAAAGATTCCCAATAATAGACAGATTTTGGGTGCCTTGTTCATAGATACAATATCCCTGACACAAAACCTACGATGTTTTTTTTACTTAATTACTAGAAAGCAAAACTTATTGCCAATAAAGCTCCTTTTCAGCATGTGACGAGGTGGGTTAGTACCAATGACGAGGCGTTCATCACCGTCACATGGTGATTCATCGATTTACTGTAAAATTTACTTATTCAAAAGTAGTCGGAATTTCAGACTAACAATCCTTAAATTTTTTATCCCTAATTTTTTTGAGTATTTGTTAATATACATTTTTTGCATAGCCCTTTGTCTCATGGGCTTATCAAAATTTATCTATGTATTATTAATATTTATTTTGTCAGCACTACCTATAATATCTTTTACGTTCGTTCCAGCTTCTATTCATTTTAAGTATCTTTCCTAACCCTGGAAGGAGAATAAAGACCCTTTAACTTTTAACTAATTTCAGCTGCTCTATCATCAATCTAACGTAATCTGTAAATTTTAACCCTATCCTCCTATGATTATACAATGGATTATTATATCTTAATATTAGAGAATTTTCTTTACAAAAATCACACAATTTTAGTACGCAAAGCCTTCACTAAATATACCAACACCCGAAAATAGGCAAGTATCACTTTGCCATAGGGTTCATCCTGCTATTTTTTGGATAAGGTAATTGGACTATTAATCTTGACCTCGCAAATTCCTGATTCTAGAGCAGGAGATTTGGCTAATTTAACCGTAAAAAACAACCCTTCACTCCATGTAAACCCAGCAATTCATTGTGAGCCCAGGACTGATATATTCTTCGACACCGTAAGGGGTCTAGATATTCAACTATTTTGGGGTAAAAGCCTTCTTAAATTCATCAGATAAACCTTTATTCATAGGAAATTTAATTGTACGTATTTTCATGCAACCCTTCGTATTATTGTATAAATTGATTCTTTATTCCTCGATTTAAGAACAACGGCTTTCCTTAAATAAAAGGTAGCTCCGCATATTTTTTACTAATTAAGGATAGTATCGATAATGTGGGTTATAACTAAAAAGTCGTATTATTTGATCTAAAGAGATGTTAATAACATATTGAACTATCTCTCACCATGCTTTACCTATAGTACCCTTCCTTTAAATATGTTTGAATTCACTTTTAAAGTAATCCTAAATCCCTTTCTTGTGGTAACTAATACCTAATCCTAGGCTTTCCAATATTGTAGAACATCGATTTTTTTCTCTAATAAATGGACAAAAAAGTACCCTCTGCATCAAAAACCCTGTTATAAACCTGGGGTGAGTTTAGTTTAGTATTTTCTAAGACTAGATCTAGCTGGCAAATGTTGAATATAAAGGACCTGAATTTAATATTCTAGGATATATTTTTAGAAAAGGGCTTTGATATTAAAATTTTTTTCGAAACACCATTAGAGTACACCTTAATACTAAATTATTTATGTTAACTACCCCTTCTATCGTTGCTCTTTTCAATCCAAAGTTTGTTATCGCTTTGCGGGACAGATGTTTAACTGATTTTAATTGGAGCTATAGATCCGCGATAAACCCTATTTCTCTTCGTGCTCTTTCTGGCTTATTGCCATCCCTGAGTTATCTAACTTCAGACCGGTACCAAATACTTTAGTATATGGTTGGTACCAGAAGCTTTTAAAGTGTCCCCGTGAAATTTGAAGCTTTATCCCGCGTAACTTGGAGACCCTAGCTCTAAGAGCAGGAATAGTGGCACGTCTAAGCCCATAAGTTTTCAAAGGCCATCTGTGACTTTCTCTCTGTTCCCTTTTGACTATCCAATATAATCCAGGATCTAGGATACCGTATCTGTAGATGCGAACTCTGTTAACGTCCATAAAAGATATTTTTGAATTTTAGCTCGCATCCATAAATAAAGCCAGGGATATTCTTGTCGTTGAAATTACATGCAAACCATAAGTGTTCCACAACATACTGAAAAACGGCGTGCACTCCTGGTAATATTATTTTCAAATTGTGGTAAGGTTTTTCGACGGATAATCGGAATTAAAACACACATGCACCCTTTGACTAACTGGTTGGCAAAACGTTTAGTGATTTCGGGTTTCCTTGCCAGTTCCCAACATTACTCTTGAGGTGAATAGCTTACCACTTTTCATTAATAACCAAAGATATTTGAATATTTAATTGTTTACTTGTACGGAATCATAAATATTAAATTGTTCACTATAAATCTATGGATTCCATCATTTTACTTGCAAAACCTACTTGGGTTACTAAGTCTTGTTTGGTCCTTCTGTGCTTCCGGACCTCAAGTCAATTTTTACCCTAAAGGGGGTGCCTTCGGCCTTTCCCGAGTTCCCCTTTTGGTATTAAAGAAATTTTCATCTCTCCGTCCTAAAGTACTCCCCTCTCCTATCAAAAACTCTGGTCAATCATTACTAACGATTATATAAGCCTCTATTGAATCCGTCCTTATGGGTAACCCTTTAAACCCCAATTAAGGATGAATAATGACTAGTCCTTTACGTTCTTTACCCGCACTGCTGGCACGTAAAATTAGGTCAGGACACAATATACATACGTGATCATATACAATATATAAACAAAGCTTTATTCAATTTTAAATAATATATCCAAAGATCACTGTTAGGACCCTTGATCCAAATACGGACTTTGCATCTCCAAGTTGGGCCAGTTCTGCGTTGGCCATTGACAAATCCCATGGCTTCACTAATTGATTGGCGGTTTTGTCAGACCCCATGTGGTCGACAACCTTTCAGATTCGACTACGAGAGTTGTTGGCTAGTTAGTCCATCAACCATTAGTAACTAACCTATCCTAAGATATTATCAACCTCTTAAGCAGAAACTTAACCCCCTTTTATATTATTTGAAGATTTACCCTTCTTCTTTTAAGGCCGGCAAATTATATCTTTATAGCCTTTACTGTACACCACTTTTAAATTAATAACTTTAGGACTTGGGTAGTTACTTACATGTTAGATAATTCAAATGTACCGATTAGCATGTGTCAGCTACTGGAAACAGCATTCCATCAGAGCCATCACCAAATCAACCATTATTTTTTGGACTGAATTTTCTTCCATAAAAAAATTTCCTTTTATGAATGAGATTTCATTCCAATGCCACTATAAGGTTTCTAAGTATTTGACATAAGGAGAGTGAAATTATGGTAATGTTCTATTTCTAAATCTTTACTGTACGATAAAAAATCCTCATTTGTTTCCTATTACAATAATCAATCTTACCCCTCTGGAGCCTTAGAAACTATGAATACATTACGTATTCATGTGCGGCTCAAAAGTTAAAGCTGGTTAGTACTGCTGACATAATATGCATGAACAACCTCGCAAAGCCTTAAGCAGCTATATGCACAAGGGCACTAATTTTACCCACCTATTTTTAAATTTTTATATTCCTTATAAGGATAAATTTTTATTGTTTATATAATTTTCCTTACTTTACTTTTTTACCACTTACATATATACTTTTAGTTTTAGCAAACCTGCTTCCGGTAATTACACGGATAAAAAAAAATCAAAGCAAATATTTAATTGTATTCTTAGTGAGTAAATTAAGTTTGAAAGACTGATATAATAGTTAATTTTTATTTATTTTTCTATTAAAGATCTTGGTATTTTTTTTAAAAGTGTACCCTTACCATTAACAGCTATTTTAACATATCATTTAAATGTTAGGGTTAATTCTACTTAGAACAATCCCCACCTCACCAAATTCTCCCGTTAGCGGCCCAGAAATTTACTGTTAAACCACGATCTTTTAGTAACCCTTAATTAAACGAGGTGGTCCCCTTGTAGTAATAAGATAAAAGATGATACTTCTTCTTTCTTTCGTTCAGTAAAAGTATGTCACCCACAATTTTGTATCCAAATAAATTATGGTGAATGGTATATCACATAGTTGTTTCTCTCGCTTACTTTTTTCTTCTACCTTTCCATAAAATTTATTTTCCATCCCATCCTAGATTGATTATCCTCAGCGATTAAAGTATATTATTTTCAAAACTCCTCTTATCAGGATTATTAGCACCCATTACCACCACCATAAAAACAGGGTATTAGAATTAGGGTTGAGGACGGATTCGTTTTATTTAAGTAAATCTCTATTTTCATTATAAATTAACTTGTCATCTCTGTAAGGTATGCACTAATTACTTGACAATCAAACTCAACTCTTTACAACTAAATCGAGACATGTTTCCAAATATTACAACTAAACTTCCTTTTTTAACCTATCCGCTTTAATAATATCTATTCAAAAATACAAATGTTATATAATATATATATACAACATTTAATACAATACTAATAATACGAGCACCCTAGTTTAAAATCAAGACCGAAACTGTATTAAGAGCTAGTAATATTAATAGATGCTAATAAAATAAATCAATTTTAAATAACTTTTTTAAAATCTTTTACAAATTTTTGAAAATCAAGCTTAAAAGAAAGTTTCTAATTCTTTAGTCTATAAGAGTAACTAATAATAGAGTCCTACACCAAACTCCCCTATTACAAAGCCAAATTTAAATAGGTAGAAAAGCAATCAATTAATAATGATGCGAATATTAGTGAATATGATAATTTTAAAATAATACTAGCTTATTCAAAAATAAATAAGGAATTCTTAAAATAAATTTAAGAAAACGTCGGAATAAAAATAAAATATTATATAATGTTTTTACAAAATAAAAATTTTTTATAGAAACTAAAATAGTTTATATAAAAATCAGCGAATTTCGAGTAAAGGTGCTAAATAGCACATACATCGCTCTATCTTTGGTTATCAAAAATAACCTCTAGCGGGCAACGAATAAAAAGTAATAAAATCTTGTATTTAACATAGTACCAAGTTATAAAGAATTTGTATATTTTTATTTTATTAGGTTCAAGTCAGTTAAATTGAGTCTAGTCGTCTTTTATGCAGAGCATGTCAAATGACTTTCGAAAACTTGAGCTTGTGA
>JACYFI010001380.1:0-14397 GCA_020975735.1 Ophiocordyceps xuefengensis | reverse complement strand
TCCAGCGGAAACTAGAGACGGATAAATATTTTTCAGGGTTTCAGGGATTATGGTAAAAGAATAAATACCGTAATCAAAACTATTATTAATAAATAAGTTCCAACAAATATAGTAATATATTTTATTCGTAAACATTCACGTAGGTAACCATACTGAAAAATATAGGCAAGTCATTCATTCATTTAGCTTTTAATACTAAACGTACGCTCTAAATGTGACGACTTGTAAATATTACCAACCTAGAAAATCGATAAACTTGCTGCAATAACCAGTTAAGGTGTATTATCTTGGGCCCCGGCTTTAAATTAGAAGGTGATGGGACCAATATAACTGAGATTGATCGACTTAAAAGTAGTTTTTGTGAACTTAAGCGAAGTATGCCTCATAAATGATAACCCACATGGTATGAAGGAAACTTCCAAAAGTTCTCAATTCAGGTAATTTAATATGAAAGAAAAAAGATGGGTCTGTAGATTAGTATAATTACAGCATGGTAAGGAGGTAATAAAACAATATGTTTTAATCCTTATCAAAGGTAACATTTTGACCCCAAGATTATATCATTACATCAAGTTAGGATAATTCTTAGAAATGGCCCGAGGCAAATGCCTTGTTTATAAAAGCCTTACGCCCTCCCCAGTTAGATACCAAATGTTTAGACCTAATTGCAGGATCTAGGGCGGGATTTTCTTTTACTGACGACATTTTTCTATCAAAATTCTTGCGGCAAAAGATTATTCTCGAAGGAAGAGATAGGCAATGCGTTTTCATTAATAATTATTCTGGTTGCTTACTAATGGGGTGGCATGTATTTTTCCAGACATAACCAACCAAAACCACAAATTAAGATAGGAATAATTTAAAAGAGTCTATGTTCATGGACCAATTGCAGCAATTGTTTTCAAGTTTAATTTGGGAATTATAAGGTAGAAAAATTTATCCTATTTTCACAAGAGCCCAGCAAAAAGCGTTGTATTTCTAAAGCTCCCACTCTTGTACAGAAATCCTTACATTAATTAATATGTAACTAATTTCCTCTATACTAGTAAACCATCCTTTAATCATTTAATGTTTATATAAAAGGCTTAAGTACATATTTCAGCTTAATACGTTTAACTATGAGAGAATACTTAGTACGTTATTATAAGTACATTCTATCAATAAGGGTTGTTCAGAGTAATTTGAGACCACCTTAAGAAATTTATTTATTTGTATTAAATACAAGTAAAATATAAGTTTTTGTATCTTCACCAATAAACAGAAGCTGCTGCTGCTTTGCCAGCAAGCAAAGGATTTCTTTTTTTAGTTTAGATGGACCGAACAAGTATAAATAATCACTAAACTATTTTAGCTATTCGTAGGGTTTTTATCTCTTAATGAGTCTTTGCTAGGGATAAACCACACTCTTCCCGCTGTACAAGAGGATTAAATTAGGTGTGAATATCATATTTTTTAGAATTAAGGCGCTTTATTTTTCTGCATATTTTTGAGCTTTATTCTCCCATAGAAAAAGCACGTGGATTAGGTACCATAACCTCTCGGGGATACCCTAAAGCTGCTTATAACCGTAACTCTATTTTATCCGAAAAGAAATTTTTAGTGGTCTATTTAATGAATTTTAAGTAATAGTAATATAATTAAATTCCTCTTGGGCTTAGACCAGCAATGGGCTAATCAGCGGATTAAATTAAAATAGTCATACATTCTGAAAAAAGAGCAACGAGCAGGCGGTCATCAAGTATATCTAATACTTGTAAGGGTGTCTCTTAAGTTGCCAGGGAGGATACTGTGGTTTTTAAAAATTCTATAAGAAAGATTAATTAAATACTATATTTGACCGAGGGTTGGACACAAAAAATGTATGAATAAAAAAATTTCTATGTTAAGTAACCTCCAAAAACATTCATAATTACATAGTAAAATCTCTTATTTAAAATTCACTTCAGAATTAAATCTTAGTTATTTCTGGGGGTTTACTGATGGAGGAAACGATGCTTTTTATAAAGTTTTAATCCAGAATTCTAAGATTCTAAAGAGGTAGGTTATTAGGTTAAAAAGCTATATTTTCAGGATAGGGATTCTCTCATACTAAAGGATGTAGCCTTTATCAAGGAACAAATTTCAATTGTTTTTTGTGATAGGTAAAATAACAAATTAGGGGTGGAATCCTTGTTCAAATTTAGAGTATTCTGGTTTTAGAGGAATTAAATTTAATAATTAATATCATTTTGACAAACCAATCCCTCAAAATTAACATCTAGCAATCCGGACTATTTACTTTTTTTAAAGAAGTCTTTAAAAATTTGATGATAACAAGTCAACCCTCGCTCCTTAGAAGCGTTAATAAAGGTAATCTATTTGAGCTACATAAATAGTGGAAAATTATCTTGATGGCCGATAAGCATAGTTTCGCCTTAAGCCAGCTTAAAACCAGAGTACTCTCCCCAAAAAGCTATTTTTACTTGATTTTAAAACTGTATTAGCTGGTTTTTGCAATGACCGGGAAGGGTGTTTGTTTATAGCAATTCAAAAAAGACAGCCCGGGATCAAAAACTTAGGGAGAAACAGTTTGGAATTTAAGAATTTATTTTAATTCACACAGGTAAAAGATAAAGAACTTTTAGGAAAAAAGTTTAATTCTACATTAAGTTGTGTGATAACATATTAAATTAGATTGTGGGAGGTTGTATTAGGAATTGAAAAAATTTAGACATGGTTCGTAATAAAATTTCTACCCTTAATTTGGTAAAAATTTAGAATTAATGGTTATAAATAAAAAATTACGGAAGATTTTAAATAAGCGGCTTCACTTTGGAACAAAAAACCCATTTAAACTAGAGAAGGGTTAGGATGAATGTAAAAAAAAATAAAAGAGGTAGAATGAATAGAATATAATATATAGTTATAAATAACTAAAAGTTTTCTAAGAAATTAAAACTAATAAAGTGATTGCTTTAACACACATAGAATTAAGAGCTCAGATGGCCCTCCTAATGGGTATAGTACCTATTAATCTTTCCGAGTATTACCTTTATACAAATTTACAGGTTAATATTCATTTCTAGGTGTGAAGCAAACCAATTACGGTTCGCCCACACTCCTTAAATTAAAAAGTGGATAGAAAGGAGGCTTTAGATGGTACATTCTTTGACAGAGTATTAGCCCTGTAGTATTCCCTGCTTTCAATTGAGTACTTTTTTTTGTGTTTAGTGTTTATTGAATATATTGGTCTTTATAATACTATTTAGAGTTATACATTTTTAAGTATTTGAAATAATTTTATATAAGACCTGGCCTTGTAACGTTGAAGAAATTCCCAAAGATTTTACAATATTTGTTCAGCTGCGGCACACGCCTTTAAAAGATTTTACTAGTACAAACAAAAGTTTTAATCTTACCTCCTTATTGGTCAACAGGTTATAACTGGATGTGAACGGGAGGTTTTATTTTTAAACGTTCTCAAAGGGTAGTTCTTAACGTGTCAGGCTGATATGTACACCGTGAATTTAAATAGAGGTTACATAATGAGATATCCTTATTTTACTAACAAAAATCATACTTTTTTAGGGATAGGCACAAAATAAGAATGAGTTATGTAGAGTAAAATAAGGCAAACTATAGGCCAATCCGGCCAAAGGATTTGGTATAAAAAATTATAACCTCATTTGATAAGATACCCTGTATTGGACCAATAGTAAAAGAGAGTTTATCTCTTTTTTACAACAAGCATAAATTTTACTTTTAACCGTAAAGCAGCTCTGGATATTGAAGGTTGTTTTGGCTCATAAATAATAAGAGGGATCTATGATATAGAATGCTGTCACTGATAAATTAAAAAATTCACTTTCCTTAATTGTTTAAAAATGTGTACCAGCTTTCGTTGATGGATACACATGATATTAAAGATCTAAACTGGATTTCTGGATTTGAGGATGGGAAGAGGTTATTCTTTATGTATAATCATAATTAAATAAAAAAACTATACAACTGGTTTTAGCATAATGTTTAATTTAAGTTTTCATCTATTTCTCAAACATGCGAGAGATTGATAGGTATTTATAATCAGAAAAATTAGGGCTTATTAGGTGTGGAAAGATGTGAGAAAAGTTTTAAATAGACCAGAGATAGTAAATGATTCGTGTTATAAATTTAATGCTATTTAAAGATAAATAATTCCTTCCTTTTCAAAAAATAATACCTTTTACAAGGTATAAGTTTTAGAGGATTATCTGTGATTTTTATTAAAGTATCAGAGATATGAGCTGTTAAAGATCATTTAACAACCCGAAGGTATTAAAAATGAAGATTCTTTAAAGTCAAGCATGAATAGAGTAGCAGGATAAAAGTAGGCTATTATACTTACTTTCTATAAATCATTTAAACACAAAATAAGTAAAATGAAGGCTTTTATTTATAGTATAATTAAAATAATTAGATATTAAATATTGTTATAGGTAATCTTTAACTAGAGATTACCATGGAACACTTTATCAATTTTATTAATTATTATACTCAATTAATATTAATTTATGGTTTTGGTTAACCCAGGCAAGCCTCCTCTTAGATTACATTTAAAGTTACTTTGTAGCCTAATCATACTGTTTTCTAAAGTTACGTATGATTAGAATTAGAGAGGGGTTCAAGACTCGATATAATATAAGGTTTGTTTTTGGTTACGGGCAACTATGCTTATTAAGTGGTTCTTCATATTTATTTATATTTAAAACGCTTTGGTGTGTAATAGCAAAATTTATGTCACAAAAAATATCTAGCCTAATAGTTGAGAATTGTATTGAAAATGTTATAAAAAAACATAACATGGTGTATCACTTTTTATGTTTCAAACATTAGAATAGAGATGTTCATCATTTATACTATAAGTGATGGTCATTTGTACCTTGTTCTTTTCTTTTTGGGAATCGAGGGCTCCATTGGGTTCCACGTTAAATCATAAGGTACAATCTTCCATAGCTTAGGCCTATGAAGGAATATAGCCTAATCATTTAACGATCAACCACATTCTAGTTATGAAATCGGTTTCTTTACTGACACTTTGTTGATCTTGTATCGACTGTTTTTATCATGGTCTCGATTGTATTACTGAGGGCCCTAGACATAAATAAACGATTATACAATAAACATGCACACAAAAAAGGATACTAAAATTTGAATAGAAATGAATAAATAACCGAAAATAAATTTGGATATTTTAGATAGCACTGCATAATTTAGAGTTTATGAACGCTAGAGATGGGCGTCCGATTCTCCTATACCTGTACTTAATCTGGGAAGGGGACTTCCGCCCACAACAGAAATTAATTGGACCGCATTCGATCACTTAACTGCCTGAGGACAAAACCCCAAAATGGATCTTATCTCATACTAGGCCGAAGAAGCAAAATTGGCCCTAATAAAAATCCACCCTGTTTAACATACTCTAATGGAGCATACAAAATAGATCAGATTCTGCTATATTGCGTCAGATAGGATCGCTTTAGGGTCCGTGAACTTACAGTCCCCGAGAGAATTCAGCAGATGTGAAATTATATAGTTCGGTTGTACTGGTCCCGTCGAGTACACCTAGTGAGGTAGAATTCTCCAAAGCAGCGACGGGTACCCATTTATTCTGGTTGTTTCATACTCCCAATAAATTATATAATGAACAGACGTGGTGGGGATCAAACTTTAGAGGGGTGAAAATTTCAAATAGATCTAAAGAAATGGCATATCACCATCTCCTTTCAGAACAGCTTTATCAGGATATCTCAACTATGATCCTAGTAATCCTACTGTTACCACCCAATCCGAAGATGAAGGCTGAATCAAAAATTTTAATAAAGATCAAATCTGAATCCTAGTATTAGAATCTAAGGGGGGGAATTTGCGCCCAACCATTTTCGATAATCATGCCGCGGGAAATAAAGGGGAAAGGGAAGAAGTGAATTTGATCTTTGATAGTGATTATGACCAATAAACGTCACGAAGATGGAAGAATAACACATGTAAATTGTGCTATAAAACAGCGTTTAATATTGATCAATTCAACACCAGAATTATGACTGGGGATATGATGAGCACTTTTCATATGACGACTTCAATATATGTATTCATAATTGATTTTCCCATTTGTATAAAGAATTGTTCTTCAAGAATGCTTTGCTAATAGCCATAGGGCCTCATTTGTTAATGTTAGCAAAACAAAGTCAAAAAAAACCTACTACAATATTATTAACATATAGAAAGTCTTAGTATTAAAATTTAAGATAATTTATATGTATTAAGCCGGAGGGTCAATTTATTCTTTTAGTTGTTGTTGGTTGGATAGGTGAAACCATGCGTACATTGCGTACCGATACCTCCTTTATGCCCTTGCTGCGCAAGCTAAAGCTGAAAGGGAGCAATAGGACAAGCGATAGCTTGTCATTCAGGGTGGTGCAAACGAAAGTCTAAAAATTAGGAAAACCCTAAAACTATCTTTATATGTTTAGCCCTATAGGTGGAGCCCTTTCTAGGGAGCTGCGCTTCTACTTCTACAATCCCTTTATCTATAAACCTCGGTTCAGGATGAGAACACAAAAATGTTAAATCTAATTTAACATAATTAAATAAAACTACTGTTATATATAACAGATCACTCCTGACCCTATATTATATAAATTTTGTTGATTTGAGTAATTAATTATAGATGTTCAATCATGGCTGCTGTATCCTTAAGCTTGCTCGGTAAGTTAGAAAGAAAGGCTTCGGCCTAACCTAAGCAATTAAAAAATATTCGGAAAGCAAATTACAAAATAAATAATTTATAACGGCATATAGCTTAATAAATACGACTACAGTTCCCCGATTGAATAATGTACAGGTTCAAGTCCTAACAAGCGGTTTATAGGAATTAAAGTAAAGCCCTTCTGGCGAAGGACCCCTGTAGGGGATTCTTGAGATAAGAAGCTTGGTGGAATTTTTTCCTTACATACTTTGTTACACTTTGAGTAAGGCGAAGCCAATACTCCTTTTATTTTTCATCTTTATGTTTTATATGGAAGCTACCCAGGCTAGTAAAAAAAATACAAAGAATAACCGCAAGCTGCACAAGGGATCACAGTAACCATAAAGATGTAGACTTCTTTCTTCCCTACAAGTGGTGGCAGGATTTTGTTCTGATATTTTTCCTATCTTCGAAAGGGGGGTGGCATGTATGTTCACTAACAACCCAGCAGGGAGACAGAAAAGTGCGAACCCCCTTAATCCTGAACCTGTTCCTATAGGATCACTTGATATATGGTTTAGTGGCGTGGTAATCGATACCTTTAGTCAACTAGCTATCGATAGTTATCTTATCCTGTGGCGCAAGCTAGGGAAGGTAAAGGATGCAAAGCAAGGGATTAGGGATGTTATAGTAGGAGATAAACCTTCCAAGACACAGAAAGAAATACAAAGTAGCCCGTATAATATATATTAGTCCTATGTTTAGTTAAAAAAAATAAATTAGAAGCCAGTATCAAATGGATTTTGTCCTTTTTCGTACCTTATCCGTTATTTCTAAGGGTTATACAGTCGATATACTATATGTTTATATCTAATTGGAGTATTTTACGGTATAAACTGTTAATAATTAATAAAAACCTATAGCTCCGTCTTTATGTCTTTTAATAGGAATTTTTGAATCTATTCTCTTCAATTTAAATATTATTGGTTTACCTTTTATAGGTTTCTTTTATTAAATTTGTACATAGTAGCGAGGCCGTATGTATATTATTTTTATTTTTCTATGTAATTAATATAAGAAACGGTGAAATTACAAGCAAACTAATTGAAATAGTTTCCCTTTAGCATAATTGTGAACAAATTATTATTAATTATGAGATACACCAATATTGCCTTGACTATATGGGGCCAGCAATTTAAAATAGTTATAATAGTAAAAAATAAACAATCTTAATTTATTACTTATAAGCAAGCTAATACTCGTTAATTATAGCTATAAGAAAGAGCGTTAAGGTTACACTAGCATATAAATGAAAAATCAAGAAGCCCACCCAAGCAATGATTATTGTTTGTTACCAGTTAATAATTGGACGTAATATCGCAGAAAAGCAAAGTCAACATGTCTAATAGGAAATAATATTATTATTCTTATTATATAATGATTGGTTTATTGTACTAAATCTTATTTATTTTACGATGATAGGTGACCATCAATAAAAAATACGATAAAACAAGATAAAGGCATAAGCAAGTAAATATTATAATACGATATGATTTTTTACAAGCAAGGCTTTATAAATGAATCCTTCACTCCTTCCTGTTTCTGCCTTAAAGATTGAAGAATACTTTATGTTAGCTTGCTTAGTGCATTTATTTAGAGTAAATGTAAAAGTACCTACTTTTTTCATACAGGCTAAATGAAAGATGAAGATAGGTTTGGTTCTAGGTCTTAACGTAAAACTTTATCTTCAGCAGTATAACAATTAATCTTCTTCTGTATTTTAAAACAGACTTCCTTGTTGTTAATTTCTATAGTTCTAATAATTGCTTAAACTAAAACACTTTAATTAAAACAAGGTCATGCAATAGTAAATTCTACCCATGGGCTTTCACAAGTAGCTCGCTCTTGTTCTCCAGATTTATATTATAAACCTTCCCTCTGCGCGATCTGCAAAAGAGGGCCGGCCGGTTTTCATGTTTATATCCTTCAACAGATAGCCCTTGTTTTAATATAAATTATAGGCTTGCGTCTTTATTTCCACGTTTTAGGAAAAAAAATAGGGATATCAGCGCCGTGATAATAACGAAACAATAGTGTGCATGCCAGTTTTGTATATTTTCACCGAACCAACCAATAACCTAAAATATCTATTCTTTATACGCCTGGCGTGTGAGTAATAGTTAAGAGGCATTTCGTGATTTGAGATGCTGGTCCCTGCTTCTCCCGGTGTAAATTTATTGACCACTGCTAATTTATTTTAATTGGAAAGGGTCTGTCAAATAAATAAAGAGCTAACGTAAAAATTAATAAAATAAATAAAGGAGAAATTTAGTTCCAATGGAGGCAACGTTTGGTCCACACACAATTTTAAAGGGTCAAAAAAATCCCTTAATTCATCAATCTTATATATAAGTCAAAGATTAGACTGTTTACATGTAATGTTTATACCTTACCCTTGATCTATGCGTTATTTTCTTAGAGGTCGGGTGGGGTGGACGCTTTGTATGGCTGCTACGTTCTACTAACTCTTATACCTCTTGAGAAACTTTCCGCTTAAAAAGCTGTAAAATTAATAAGCTAAAACAAAAAAAAAAAATAAGATTTGCTTCAGGGGAGCTTTTTAACATATCCTTTGAACCCAAAAGGAATATAGTTATAGGTGTGTGACTTAGCCTTACCCTAAGGTACTTAAGGATGAATCGTGAAAACATACACCTGTAAAGGAATACTGGGGTGAATAAAAGGGTAGTAATAATAGGCATCCACAGTATCTTAAATTATAATGGAGGTTAAAAGATTCCTTAAAACTTATCGGTTAAGTGTATTCTTTTATCAAAGAATATCATTTCATCTCGTTCCGCATGCAGGAGGAATTTAGCCTTGCCTATTCTTGATTCGGCTGATAAGCTATCTAACTGGTTCCTTAGGATATGAATATGGTTGAAGAAAGTTGGGCGTGGCTTATCGGATACCATCTTTTAGACTAGCTATCCGATTAGTTATTCTTGGCTTGTGGCGCAAGCTTGGGAAGTAGGTGACTGCAAAGCAAAGGATTAAGGATTGAAGTAGTGTAAAGGAAAATAATATAGAGGGAGGGGACCTTCACACCAAGCAGATTAAGTTTAATAACAGGATATATAGAGCTTATAAGGACCAGGTCTTTTTCTATGTACGGATTGAAGAAATTGACCCGGTGGTGGTTTAAGGTGGTAAGTTTTGAATTTTGATAAGGTTGGTTAATACCACAACCCGTTCAATCGCTATTCAATTCCTCTGGTAAAGGCTGTTTATAATGGGGCAGTTGGCTTTTGTAACCTAGCTACCGCTTATTTAGACCGCCTTTTAAGCAATCGCGTACGCTGATGTAGTCAGTATAACCAATTAAAGAGTGTAGTTCTATTCGGTAAAATAGGAGCTTTCAACCTTCAATCTTCGGTCAAAGTCCAAGTAAACTCTTGAGTAATAATGACAGAAGTTATATAACAAACTTATAAACTATTGGTTAACCGTTTTAACTAGTTAAATCTTTGCTTGACCTATTCTCGAAGAAATCGGGGGTGGGCTAACCATTCCCTTTAGGGTAGCCCCGAATTTTAGCTGCACCCCTTGTAGGGTGCAAGAGCTAAAAGGGGTCCTGGATTAGAAATTCTGTTCATCGACGAATAGTAAGCAAGGCTGTAAATGTAATCCGTTTAAGGGCTGCTGGTTAACAATGAAAAAAATAAGAGGCTAGTGCTTGGTGCTTATATCCTGCATTACGTTGCTTGCATAAGGAAGGAAGGATCGTTACATTAGTTTAATTGTTTCACTATGACCACCTTATCAGAAGTAAAGGCAATACATAAATTTTTCCCTTGTATCCGGAAGTGAGTATCAGCCAGCCACTCGACTATCTCGAAGAGTTCGGGGGGGGTGCAAGGCCAGAGGGAAAAACGTACGAGTCACTCAGAAAGTTTACTACCACCAATTGCAGCGGACAAATGGAAATAATTATTTTTTTCCATGAACAATTTTTCCAATTAGGGGCCAACGCGTATGCCTTGCATTTATTTTATTTTAGGTCCACATACCCCCTATCCCGATAGGATGCTTTGCCGCCTTTCGTAGGGTTTTATTGATATAAACTAGTAATATTTATATTTTCTGTCATGCAATGCACAGATATTATTCATATCTTTAGTATTATGAAGGTTAATTATATTTCACAATTGTATAAATAATTGAGGGTCGAGAGGTTTATTACCCATATAAAAGATAAATTACCATTGAATTCTTCTGGTATATTTATTAGGTTGTAGGTCGGGTTTATTAAATGCCAACACTAATTACGATGTAGTAGATCCCCACAACGGGTTATGGCTGAGGTGGTTAAAAGCCGGCTTCCTTGGGAAGAAGGATTCCTGTGCATCGTTCACAGTACCCGCTAATTCATTACCTTTACTTTAAGAACCAATGTTAAAAATACAGTTTAAAAACAAAACATATATAGTGTATTTACTTGATATTACTATAAGTAGATAAGAACATTATAGAATTTATCGCCAAGTTAAATCAAAGAGAAAATATTATAGCCATAGCAATAAAACTCCATTAATTTATAATCCGCTTGGTGAAGGACTGATTGAAACCTTGGGGTTTAATTAACTTTTTTCTTACTGCTTAAAAGCTCTTTATTCTTGAAGTTTATTTAAGTAATGTAAACTACTTATTTACTACTAAAATAAATATGAATAAGCTGTGTTGCTGGGTCTCCAGCATGCACAAAATTTTCCATATCTAGAAATTAAGTGGAAGCTTGATATCTTCTCTGATTGTTTGCTGTTGTTTATAAAGCGCAGAGTAACTGTTGGGCCAATGCAGAATATTTGGGGGTAACTTTCCTATAAGTTACATAAGTCAAGAGAAATCTAAATCTCTTAAACGAACGGTGATTGAATATCTTAGTACTTCAGGAATAATAAATCAAAAGATGATTCTATGAATAGACGTGAGTGGAAAAATAGGAGTATGCCTATAAAAGTAGAACGGTCCAAAAAACGTTATAAAATAAATGTGGAACTTCTCACAATAACAATCAATTGGGATACACTGAGCGATAGTGAAAAAGTCCATGAGGGACTAAACGGAAACTAGTACGTTTTTATAAGAGATCCGTAAAAAGAAGAACGTACCTTTTGCCCTAATGGGGTCACCCCCAAAGGTTAATCGTTAAGAATGCAGTATAATGCGTAGTTAAACGGGGCGTTTAATTACGGAAAAACCTAGTCTAAAGTTAACCCAAGCCACGTGATTTTACCCAAGTCAGGCATTAATAAAAGTCATAACGGGGATTGTAGGATCAAATCTCGGATAAATGTGGGTAGGTGTAGTGATGAGACAACACGACCCTGGTGAATAGCTTGGTAAAGAATAAAGGATGTGAAACAATCCTTTATATAATAATAGCCAGATTGTAGAAATAGAACTTTTTATGCCAATAAACCATCAAATTGAACCGGGAAGAACTTTCTAAGGAATCTAGACCAAGTCAAAATGGTACATATTTGTGGCACAGGATGACTCGCTGGGGTAAGGTGAGAACATAGATTTTTGCGATAAACCGTAAACTATAGATGGGCGCATCCGCACCAAACACCCATAAAGGGGTGGTGCAGTTCATCGCCTAGATGTGGTTTGGCTTTAATTTTATAATGGCTAGCTTACGCTGCAAGACTAAAGCTCATATTTAGGCTTAAAGATTTAGTCAGTACCTATGCGGAGAAGGATACAGAATAATAAATAAGAAATTTATAGCTCATAGGTTCTTATGTATTAGGTTTGTATAGAAAGAATGAAATTAGTAATTAAAATATAAACAAAACTTGCTGAGCTTGTTAGTTTTAATCTCTCCACCGTTGTAAGTAGATAATTTTTCAGGCATGGAAGAGGGGTAGACTTTTTGGGTTAACGATTTTTTAATTATTAGCCATCATCAGGCTTTAAATATAAAGTAATAGTTAATTTAAAAAAAGATGATAAAAATATATTTAAGGACGAAGCTACATCATGGAAGAAAAGATAGTACAAACTACTGGTATGACATACCGTAATCTATAAAAAATGTTGATCTGGATAAAATCCAATTTAAATGAAGGGGCTTCGCCCTTATTCCCCTCCCGGGATAGAAAAATAATGGTGTAATATTGCTGGATTTATAATAATAATAATAAAATTTACAATCCCCGGAGGCGGATTATGGTGCTCTATAAAATTTAAACTATTAGATTTTCATAAATATTATAGTGTTAAGGCTTGTTAAGCTTTCGTAATACACCTCTCACCCGCAAGCTCCCTCCTTTTAAACTATGGAATATAAGTAAACTTTACTTTATTGATATTAGAATAATTACGGAAAAAACAAGTTATAAAAAGAGACAATACTATCTAGCATTTAAGCAACCCGAACAACATAATCGTACTAAAAAGGCATAATTCTTTTCTGGCTATAACATACAGGAAGAAAACTTTACAAGTTTTTAGAGAAGGACGGTATAACCTTATAATGAGGAAGCTAGGAAATCAATTATCTATTGCAGCAACGCAGGAATGAATATTACCCAACAAGTAATAGAAGAATAGAATTATTCTGACTAACGAAAAGGTACTAAAACTTTTTCAGAAAATACCGCCAAGGATAGCTAATCGCTATAGCTTTTATAGGTGTGATAAGTGCTCGGCTGTTATTAATACTTAGATACTAAGAAAAGTAATTCTTTTTGAATAATTTAACAGACAGCAGCTAACACATAGGTGTTACTAGCCAGCAGAGGCTAAAGCTTTTACAAGTGGCAAGGATTTCAATAAAAAAAAAATATTTTCATTATTAAAGCATGAGTAGTATTTCAGTATTTGCTAAGACGGATAATAAAAGGGTATATATGGTATACTTTAATTTATTTGGGAGAAGGAACTTCGTAGCTTTACCAGAGCCTTTGGCGTATTTAAATATGTCTTATATAACATACTAAGAAAATTTCGGTAAAAGGAAATAGGATATGTTTGCCTAGCGTAAAACCTATTATAGTGGCAATTTAAGTAATATCTTTAGCAGGTACATAATTTATCTTCAGACAAGAGGTGTAAAACGTTTTTATTTTGTACAAAATTGGAGGGATCATGAGTATTTTGATCAGTGAGAAATCCAGACACGGAATGGCAAAGATATAATCTTAAAATTATCAAAGGCACATAGAATCGAAGATTAGGGTCAAGTACAAGCCTGTTTTGTAGAAGAGTGTGAACTTCGCAGTAAAACCATCAAAGTGTGGGACCGTCCTAAGCAGTCCCATAACCAAGTAGAGTAGTATACATCCTTAGGCTTCAGGTAAATGAACTCCGGGCGTAAGGTAAAAATCAGATTGATACATAACAATGGATTCTTTCCGCAGCCAACGGCACTTTAAAGGTGTGCAGTTCATCGAACAAATGTTGTTGCTTATAATTATTAAGTTATATAAATTATTAGTTAAGATATTAGTCAGGCCTCATTCGTAAAGAATGCAATGCCCAAATATAAATATTTATTAGTTCTTCTCATAAAATTGATGTTTACGAATTAAAAAAAATTTACGTTATTACAAAAAACAAAAAATAGGCAATATATTTTATCATCAGCACATCTCAATAAATACCTATTAAAAACGTATACGTAAATG
>JACYFI010001379.1:0-10700 GCA_020975735.1 Ophiocordyceps xuefengensis | reverse complement strand
TTAACCTTTTAATAGAGACCTGGGTTGTGATTTTTATAGAAATCCCTTTAGCGTAAAAAATTCTTAAGACTTAAAATCACTTGAGTTTAATTTTAGTATGTGACAAAGGTTTAGAGAGGGGGATGTATAATAATGCACTTATCCAAGATAGTAATGAGTACTTCCGACATAAAAGTAACTCTATAAACAATTTACACCGTTATAAGGAGGAGTTATATCACAATAATGTTAAAACTAAATAAGAAAAAATCTGGAGTATACTCTACTTTTAGATTGGTTCAAATCTTTATATAACTTTTATCAATAAATAATTATTTAGAGCATTGGGCGTCCTACGCATAACCCTTAGATATTCCTAAATGCTAGCCTAATTATACATATTTTGTGCTGTTTTTTCCTAGCGCAAGCTAATGCTCAGCAGGAAAAAAAAATGCAAATTAAATTTATAATAAATTATCATTTAAAGTTCATTTAAGATAAAAAATCTTTGCCAACTTACCCGTATGTTTGTTACCATCTTATAGGGTTCAATAAAACCCCTTTGCCTTTTTTAATATTTATTTTTATATGAACAGTATAACAAGTATCTTGATATAAATTTTTAATAATAACAATAGCATAGACTTAATGTCCGGGTATATTTAAAGGCTCAATGGCTTGGCTTGGGATTTAATTGAAATAAACCTTCTTAGTATAGGTGTATTTTTTTGCTGTATTTGTTTTTGCGGCTACTCGTCAGCCGCAAGAAATAGAAAAAATTTTAGTGTAGTATGCCGCGAAGTGTACAAAAATAATTTTATTAGCCTCCTTAAAGGTCTCCGGCTCCGTTATATAAGATCGGGCTTGTAAGTAGATAATATTAGATTCCGTAATAAATCTTATTAACTCGTCATTAAGTACTGGTCTTATAGGTTTGTTAATATCATAACAATTAACGGGATCACCATAAGTCTCTGAAGATTTAACTTTAAAAGTTACTTCCGTGCGGATTTTCTTAATAAAGACATTTACCAGCATATTTGATTTTTATAGCCAAATCTAAAATAAAGCCCTCAGCTAAAACGAAGGGGGGCTCAGGTTAGTTTCTGCTAACGCAGAACCAATAAAGAATTATTTTAGTATCAAAATAACAGGTAAAGCTAATCATACTATTTTTTGAACTGGTCGGTTTATATTTTGAATATTATACTTTTGTTATCAAAATCTTATGATTTTAATAATTACTGACTTAAAACTTAATTCATTAGCTATTTTTGATTGGGCTGTAACTTCCTTAAAGGACCCTAAAAACATATTTACTAATTAGCCACTTCGCACCGCTAATAATTAATCCATAAGGTAGCTAAAAGTGAAAAAAGGCTTAGCATAATAGTAATACCTAATTCCATTAGTCACCTAAAGAAAATCCAGGCCGCCATATTGGTATAACAAAAAGACGTAAAACCTAATAAATGCGAATTTAAGTGTTTACTACTTGGACCTAAAAAAATAAGAAATATAAATTAGCTTTGTAGGTGCAAACATATCTTTAAAATTAAAGCTTAAAGCATCTGCACATGCCTGTAATAAAACCGTAATACGAAATTCTGTCCTTTTTTTTCATCTTTGTAGAGCTACTACTCTGCGCATAACTCACGGAAAAAGTTGTTAAGGATTTCCTCCCTAAATGAGTTGTAATATTAAATTCCAACCTGTATCGATCTTACAGGTAAAAATTTATACCCTGTACTTTTTCAAGTAGGGTTCTGCTCTAGTCCTAAGGGCATTAAAAACAAGGGTGGCTAAGGGAGAAGCTACGCTCTAATCACCCATCACCCAATAGTTGATGACTGCAATACCTAACTAGGCAACTGGCTGCGGATTATGCCTATTTCCTTTCGTCATCTATTTTGATTTAGTTTTACTGGAGTCAATACCTGGGCCATGTATTTAGTTACCATGGTACATTTTCATGTTAAAAAGCTTTAGGGGTCTCCAGCAAATTTGATATGTTTAGCAAAAGGTATCCCACTTCTGCTAAAGGCCGAGTCAAGTATCTTACATCTTACCTATAAAACTTTTTATGTGCGTGCTGAAAAAAAAATCTAATCCTAAACTCTTTCTTTTGTAGGGTAAAATGCGTGCCCCCTAAACATTTACATTAGTTGGTTTAGATACTTTTTATAATTCCTTTAGGTGCGTTCTTATATAAGCATAATAGGGCTTATTATTAGTGTAATAATTAATTAATAAATTAAGTTCTTTTTTATATAAGAAATTATATTTAACTGGCTGTGCTTCGCCGGGCAATTAATTAAATAATGTTTCTTTTTTCTTAGCCGCACCCAAGCTACGTTTGGTTTATAATTCGTGGGCTAAATACTTAAACCTTATTTTTTTCCACCTTTAATTAGGCTAGCTAATACTCCAACCTTTATTTAATTAGATCAGTAAATCTACATTAATATAGTTCGCAAACTTTTGGTATTGGTCTACTCATAATGGGACCTGTAGTAACTAAGTCTGAAGCATTATAAATTCATCACCTTCAATTATTAAATTATTCTTATGAATACTATTTTCCTTTAATTTTTCTATTTTCTAGAAAGGTCCTAATTTATCAACTAAATATATAATTACCCTTTAATAACCACCCTTTTAATTCATTTATCTAGGTGATTTAGTTTAATGTGTGTTTTATTTAAGAATTTAGGCTATGTACTTTAGATTGTATAATTTTTAACTACAGGAACCATATCTTTCTATTCATTTTTATATATTCATTACGCTTTTTAGCTATAGGTACGTCTAGATTCTAACCCTAGCATGCTTTACTAGTTTTCTAAAGTTCCAATAAGAATTTCAAACTCATTTAGTTAAAAACCAATTAACTTTTTAAAGGAGTTTCGCAGCGCTATGTGATTTAAATAAGCATTCTAAAGTTTCTCTAGCTACCTAAGTTAAAGTTAGATAACTAATTAATACTATTGATTGCAATACAATAAGTCACTTAATTGTCTCATAAACTATTCCCGAGATAAATTTTAATTACTGGGAAGGCACAGTTAACCAAATTTGGATTTCCTAGTTGTCTAGTTTTAAGTATTTCTATAAACTAATCAATAAATTTATCTATCATTTAGGATTACTTTTTAAATTAGTAATTGAATTAAGGTAAGTATTTTTACTGCAAAGCGTAAGAATTTTATCTATTAGCTTTCTGCATATTTAAGATTGCAAACTTTCTCTAACCAAGAAAATTTCGATTTATATCAAACCGAATTAGTTTTGTAACTTTTTTTTTTGTAAAAAAAAAAAATCTAAACCCATGAAAACCTACGTTGCATATTAACATTAGATGGCTTTTTAAATCTCGGGTCCTCTGGTACCGAAGGCTAGCGAAATCTTTAGTCAACTTTTTTTCTTGCTTCTCCGCTCCAACGCCCAAAAAAAAATTAGGTTATTTTTTTTAAAGTACAACAAATATATAACATTATTATCCTCCCCCTTTTTAAAACCCCTTAAAATAGTGATAAAAATGCACGTTATAAATAAAAATCTTTTTAACCATACATTAATTTAATTTCTTTAAAAGGATTGGCTTGCGACACAAGGGCTTTTTATATTATTAAGTTAAATAGCTTTATATACTTAGAACTATGATTAAATAATTAAAAAAAGTTCTTATTATTTTGACAAACAGCATTAAGTGACTTACATCTCTTCTGTTGCATACTAGCCATAGTTTTCTTTCAGCTCAGTTTACATATGCTACTACCAGTTAAAGTGGCACATTTAACACTAAGATTTTCAATAATTTGAAATAAAGTTGTAGGGTAAATTCGTTTTGTAGTGTTGGTGTGGGCAAGTAATTTTTTTATAAAAGTTAATAATATACATCGCTAAATTAATATAAATATAGGAGCAGCCACTCCTTGTGAGGGGTCCATTGTCAAAAAAAACAATATAGCTGCTTGCATTTCTATGCACTACATAGGTAGCACCTAAAAACGAGTGTAAGTAAAAATACATGTGTAGCTATAGTTTGTACTTAGGGTTTGCGCGACATATTAACTTTAATAATTTAGAGGGGCACGTTTGGCATAGCTTCTGTGGAATAGGGTATGTTGCAGCCCTCGCAAAAAATCAGCCAATAATTATTTAAAATCAATAGCTATTTATTTATTCAGTACGCAGCCTTGCCTTCGCAATGACAAATACTAAGGGATACGCAAGACTAGCGTATAAGCAAAGCAGGTATTCTAAGCTTTGCTACACTAGCACAAGGGGCGTAGCACTTAATCTCGAACTCCGAACTAAGATCGTCATAATTAGAAAGTATTATGCTCGCCATTGAGCTATCATGATGACTAGAACTTACTTTTATCCCTAACAAGCCAATATTGTCTAGACCGGCTAGTTCATTCATCAGAGCCAGATCTATAAATTTCAACTTAAGTAAAGCTTGGCGTACTTGCGTATTTGTTGTTCATAGACAGGACGATAATACAAGCTAAGTTTTTTTTGTACTTTAAAGGTAAACGACAAATGCGTGAGGTTTAGGTGGGGTTGTTAATCCTCCATTCTAAACCTACTGTAACATCTGTTTAAAGTTTATAGCTTTGTAGTATATCTATATAGAAACCGTGGTTGTTAAATAATAGGATTCTAACTAGGCCTACTTTTACCCCTGTCTACTACTTTGTTTGTAAAACGAATGTATCAATAATCCAAGGTGCCACTTACATTACAATAGGATCCTCACTTACTATTAAATTTCATCTGAAAGATGCATCTCGGATTAGTCTCTATTCTTCTAGGCATACCTTTAGTGATTTTTTATATCTATTTTTCTTAAATAACCGATCTGTGCCATGTTTCACTGCGAGGATATGAAAAGTGTCAGGTAACCCTTTCTGTTTTACAAATTTAGAAATAAAAAGTACTTTATCTTCTATTACTAGTTTATCCTTAGATCTATATATTTTTTTAATAGGTTATAGCGGTTCATAATGTAAATCTTTTAACAAATAGGGATACTACAACTCGCTTAGCACTTTTCTTAACTACACCTGCCTATACACTATGTAAAACAATACCCCCCGTTTCTCTTAATTTCGCTAAGATTTATTCAGACTTAGTTTTACTGTACATAGGATGGTATTCAAACTTTTTCTATCTTTAATTCATTACGTCCAATAAAATTCCTTTAAGATTTTCCTTATTAAAACATGGGATTCAAATGGCCAAGATTCATCAGATTTATTTTATCAAATTAGCAGGACTTTGTGCAGAAAATTTTTTATTCTCTTGCTTCGCCGCTAATTCTTTAGCATAAATAGAAATAAAGTAAAAGTCTTATCTATGTACTTTACAGGAAAAGGGGTTTACCTTTTATCACGGAGAAATAGATATAAGTCTTTAGACCTCTTTTAGTCTTGAATCCCATACTAGATCTGCGCAGGGTTTAAATTTGTAACAGGTTTAGTATAATTAATATATGGCTTGTTATTTTACAGAATAATTATCTGCTTTATGATGTGTACCTTATTACCATAACATATAAAAATAAATGAGCTGTGCTGTCTAACAAGAAAAAATATGAAGCTGCGCCTCCCATACTTCAAAAAACTAGAATTAGATATAATTCCTTAAGATATGGCTAAACAACAAAGGGAAAAGTATTAAATTGGCTATTAGCTAAATCAATACCCGTTTACCTACCGTTTACCGTTAACGCTATTATGTATTAAGATAAAATGACCACCGTTGATTTTTTATATCGAGCTCTCGCTCATATATACTTCCTTTCTTATAAAAGATTTGTAAATAGAGATGGTTTTCCCAAAATTCACTAAGTCCAATTTTGGTAATCGACCAATAAATTGGGTGTTTAAAGATTTAACAGTAAATTAAATTTATTTTATTTACTTGTTTTTTTTTCATAATTTTTCTAGCTGTGCCTTACCAAGCATAAGAAAAATAAGCTTCAATCAACAATCTTCATCATTATTGGATCTGTCCGGAAGTCAAATAGATTTAGGTTTTTGAGTAAAGTGGCAAGGCCAATGAGTATTTTTTAAAGTATTTTCTTGTGGCGCAAGCTAATCCAACTCTTTATGAGCACTCACTAAAACGTTCATATTATATATGTTATAAAAGTAAATGATAACAGGTGTGAAATAAAGTACAAGATGATTAACATATACTATGTTTATCTGGAACCGTTATTTCTTTAACTTTTAGTTACAACACGTATAATTCTCTGGAAGGGTCCCTTACTTTAAAAAATTATGATGATTTGGCCCATAATTTATTGTAGTTTCTCTGCTATTGTCTACTTATCTGGCCCTAATTTCAATAGGGTTTTCTACATATAGTGTGTTAAATTTCATATCCTAGAAAATGGGCCTACGCGGGACCCAAAAAGGTGTTGAAAGGGAAAATGTAAGATTTAACACCTATAATAAACAAGGTCCAAAATTTGTCTAGCTAAGTATAAAGTATATAATTTTAGACCTAAACATTTTAGGAATCAGAATATCCACACTGCAACATTGCCATACGGGGCTTCCCATACTTCAAAAACTGGAGTGGAAAATGCAAAGTTTATATGTTTATGTACCGTTTTAAATATATATGATCAAATTAAACTTTTTTGAGCTTGCGGCTATCCATGCTGTAGGTCAAACATTTAAGGCACACACTGAAAGGGTGGCTAAAGCGATATGGTGCGCAAGGCCTTCATTAATTTCTCACAAAGTTTTCTGTATCCTCCCCTGGGTATGTTTTCTATGGTCAACGAGCGGATCAACCACACCCCTAAAATTTGTGATCTTGGTTTTTAAATATCCCTTTTTTTTGGCTTATTTTTCTACGTATTATGATTTTATTTAATTAATCTCCCAAGGGTTTTATTATAACTTGTTACTTTCTAGGATAGTTATATTCACTTTTATTAAATAGCAAATGATGTATGTTACACCTACCAACAGCCAAGAATTTGTTATTATTAAATTGAATCTATATTAACACTATTAATTTACCAAATTAAAAAGTTAATTTAGATTAACCTCTAGCACAAGACATCACTAACATCTCTATTTTGAATTTGAAATCTTAGGGATTTGTATGATCCTTTTAAAGGGAAAAATAAGTAAGATACCAATCTGAAGAATATATTTTTAGAACCTTATTCTTTTTAAAGCCGGGTTATAGGGAACCTTTCGGTAACCCTTAAGGGTCGGTACCCTGTTTCAACTATCTTTCATTCTGTCCCGTCAAAATTAAAATAAGTAGACTCTGCGCAAGCTAGGAAGATACCGCAATCCGCATCTAAAGACATATTTGTCTTTTGAATAAGTATCAACCTTTGACTACGAGGTAGGCCCGCCCCCCCCGGTTACAACCTTGAAACGCTTTTAATGATTTACATAAAAACTTTTTTTAAAGGTATTAGAGGTAAACTTATGGGGGCGTGTAGCTCTTATAAAGAATAAATTATATTTTTTTTTTGCTTGCATAGCACCGAAAGAGCCCCCCATAATTTATTCTATCCCCGCGATTCGCCTATCCATATTCTCAGGATAAGGATAACTTTCCTTTTCTTTTTAGAGGCTTAAACGGCGTTTTTTTAGGTTCTCACTTTTATTTGGACTTGAAGAATTAAAATTTTAAAGTTTTTTATTACCTATCTATATAATTTCTTTTCAAAGATATTCTAAGTATTCATCAGGAAAAATTTTTTCTTTAACCTATTTTTATTAAATTATTCATCTTTGTTAAAATTTTTTTCTTCCTGATTCTTTGTACGTTTGTATTTCAAATCTAGACGTTTATCTATTGATCTTTTAAAATATAAAAATCTTGTCTTTTTCAAATTTATATTGTGTTCATTTTTACCAAGGCTATAGATTTCGGGTGGGCGTAGTGCTCAGGAAAATCAAATCATTTAATCATGTAGTAGTGGATTTATTCAAGTGTAATTTTTAGTAATTTTTTTGGGTTCAATCTTGAAGCTTTTTTTTTTTATCTCCTTTTTAAAGTCTTGTGTCAAAATAGGTTTCTTAGTATTTTTAGGTTTTGGGGTTTTATTATTTGAAAACCCTTCTTTATATTAATTATTCATATTTTTAAACTTTTATTAACTTCAATATCATTATCTCAAAACTTAAATGATAAATAATGTCATTATGGATAAAAAAAAAGATTCCTCTATAGTTAAATTATATAAGGAAAACAATCCAAATCAATAAATATTCTATAGGAATAATAAATAATGTAAAGTGATTTCTTTTGAATACCTTATTTTTTAATTAAAACATCACTGGTTCATGAATATTAATCGATATTAATGGCGTAGTCAAAACAAATTTGATTATCAGATATATAAATAATAAGCTAATCACCTACTATACTTACTATAAGTGTAAAAATACTACCTACATATAACAAACATTTAAAGGAATTTATTTGCATTTTTAATACTGATTCCCTCGTACCTGGGAGGCGGGCTTCGATCTAAGGGTCGCTTCGCGACTGGGATATGTAAAAAATCGCGCCAGACACATATAATTTATAAATCTTAAAAATTCCTCTTTGTCCACGGAGTCGAATCCTGAAAGCCCCCGGTAAAAATTTATTGTTTACATATTTTCACTATGCGTGTCCAGAGGTCCACAGCCGTAGCAGCCCTTACAAGAAAAAAAATTATAAGCAAGCAATAATTTATACTTAATATGGTAAATCTACATTATTAAGTGCAAGTTTTGAGCGAACAGCAAGATAAACATGAAGCTTTAAGCCATATTAAAGAAAGCTAGCAACAGCTTCGATAAAATATACTACTACTGGATATACATTAATAATAATGGAGAATGCCCCTTTTATTATGGACTATCCTTGATTAAGAGCGCGCAGGTGATAACCACGCAATCTTTTGAATAAAAAAAACTTAGTTCATAAAGATTCTGTATTGAAATTCATTTTAACCAAAAAATCTCTCAATTAAATTTTATATTCACATAGTATCAAAATTTGATTTTTATAATCACCGATGATAAAAATTTTTTTATTAAACTAACTCGTATAATAAAAGCTTAGTAATCAGAGTATTAATCTTATTTACCATAAAATATACCAATACAAACATGTATGGCTTTTTACCTGGATTATGAAATAATACAGTATATATTTGAGATTTTTTACTATTTTGTGTATATGGTTTACAATAGGAATTAAATTTCCTTTAACAGGATAATTTAGATGTAAATATTATATGCTTACTTGTAGATTATATTCAATTCCTATTTACAAAAAATTAGAAATACTATAGGAAACCTTTTCGCATCATTGAAGATCCTTGAAAAAAAATAACGAATTCATTACCTTTTAATAATTATAAATCCAGGGTTTCAATGATCCTATGGTTATAGAATAACAACAAACTTTTTCATAACACTATCACCTTAATTCTAATTGCTATCCATTAATTTATTAACAAAAATCTATTATTTTATGTAGATACTATATTGTATGATCAAGTTTATTATTTAATGATGATTATTTACCCAAACTGGTTAAATGGGTTTTGGAATATGTGTTAAAATTTCGTTATATCTTCTATTATGCATCTTATTTCGAATTAGCCTTTTTAATACTAATTTTGTTTAGAAGAAGAATTTCGCTTAAAATCAAATTTTTCGTTTTTCCACCTTATTTATTCCTCTAATCAGGAATAGAGAATTAGTATAATTGTATCCATATTCATTAGTATTAAGAGATACCTTTTGGGTGCGCAGCGGTTCAAGCCGAGCTTCATTTTTCATTTCGTTTAATGTCCCAGCTTCTCTGGCTCAGTATGTAATTTTATTATTATAAAATAATTAAAAAAATGCAAGAAAAATATGTTAAGATAAGGCGAATTAAATGATTAGAGTAGAGTCCTTGAGGAATCCCTTCATAGTTTCTTGCTAGATTGTATAATAGAATCTAAGTTTTTAGTATTGATAAGATAATTTATTATTTTCACTATTTTAATAGAGAAGTTAAAGCTTCACTTAGGATCGTAGAAAAAACGTCGAATAATTATAGGGTAAATAGGGTAAATAAGTTAAACTTTAATATTAGTTTCCAAATATAGTCAATTGTGGCTAGAATAAATGAAAGTTATCAGGGCCCATTTGACGTCAACTACGGTAAAGTAGTTCAGTTAAGTTGAGCCAAAATATTACCATACAACCTCTCTACGCAGTGGATGCGACCTAAAACTATCTAATGATTAAAACTTAATCTACTTTCGTTGGTCCGTTTAGTCTCTACGGAAATCTAATCGTATAAAGTTGTCGAATTAGTTACTTTGAGTTTACCGGTATTTGACCCTTAAATGGGGTAGGGGTACTTTATTTTCACTACCCTTATTCTTTTCCGCAATTAAGAGAAAACATATAAGGCTTGACCGTTACAAAATTAATATATAATAATATTTTACCGGAAAACGTCATGAGATTTTCACTGGTGACATGACCCACCGACATTACTAAAGGAGTTCTTTTGAATTTTTAAAGGACTCCCGAACTTTTCTCCTCACAAAGGGATAGTTAGTACCAATTGTGCCACTATTTTAGCTAATGACGCTTTCTTGTATAACTTTCCTTAAAAAATTGAGTTGTCATAGTGTTAACGAACCTTTTATTTGATACTTCAAAAATACGCTTGCTTTA
>JACYFI010001378.1:0-11217 GCA_020975735.1 Ophiocordyceps xuefengensis | reverse complement strand
TTATCATCTTTTTCAGGCAGATGTTTAATAATTTGAATTTATAAAAACGCTTTCAGAGGACTCTACCGGCCCAAAATTTATAGGGTTAAGTCTTCTTAAATATAGAAAGTCTGAATTTACTGTCTACTCTTTTTGTTTTTCTCAATGGATAAGTAATAATTTTGAATTTAAATTTGCTTCATACTTAGCCAGGTTTAACTTGAAGAGATGGTACGCGATAATTAGTACCTAAAACAGAATGAATCACCTAAAGTCAATATATTATCTTACAATAGGCAATAGGTAAGTTTGATTTAGTGACGCAATCCCTTAGCTTTTAATGATACAATCTAATTAGGCCCATTGATCTGTTTTCCCAGAAAAAAGGTCTAATGCTATGTATATACGTTAACAAATTGACAGGGTGTTATTCTTGTAACTATGTATAAAATTGGTTAATTCTTTATTGAGACCCTTCTAAATTATGGCCGTTTACATAGATTAATTGATTGATTTAAACTCAAAACTTTGACTTTGAAACTATAGAAAAAAAAAGTAAGGTATAAGTAAATCAAAAAATCTAATAGTGATTGGAGGGTTATAGTGCGGACGGGCCAAATTCTTTCCAGTAAGAACTAACTTTTTGGCTAGTAAATAATCCCTAAAAATAGAAAGTAAATTTTCGGGAATTGTTCTCAAAGACAAAACCTGCATTCAATATAATGAATATATTCTGAATTATTTGAGTTTATCCTCGATTTTTTGTATTATCAAGTAAAATATTAGAATGAAAATAAACCCAAACCCGAAACAGAGGTACAACTACTAATTTTAAATGGTAACCTTAAAATTACATTGAATATATTGGGAAAAATACACTTTTTTTTCTAGTAAATATTTAAACATAAGATTAGAAAAGAGTATTCGTATTCTTGAACTTAAAAGCATAACGCAAACACTGAATCTATTAAAAACAATAGTAGAGAATTAAAAATCTTTTCAGATGGAATACAATATAGAACAGAATTTTAATTAGAGATCAATTAAAGAATTTTATAACCTTATATAAATAAAATTAAACGTCCTTAACATATTGAACATATTGGTAATTACTTTACAACTCTTTCTGTTTAAAGGTTATTTAAACCCATGAGTCCCTGGGTCCTTAGTAGATCAAAATGATCTTTGGGGTAATTACATGTATTAACATGAGATAGAAACTTCAAACTACCTTTCATTCTTGACAGTACTGGGTGGGTGGCTGGATCCTATATTATTCCAAACAGTCCTTTTTTCTTCCAAGTTATTTTAATCGTAAAAAATAAATAAAAAGGTCACTTCATACGTTTTCTTGTGTTTTTCTACAGGCAAAGACACCACGATCCTACAAGTAATAACAAAAAATTAGCTGAGATATTGAACATTGAAATGCATGTCCAGTGGTCTCCCGGCTTAGGAGTAGGCTAAAGCTCAAAATCTAAAGTCCCAGTAAATATATTTTGTAAATGTTATTAATTTTTTTTTATTCAACCTGTATATGTTATTAGGTACCTAATTTTTTGTATTAGCTTTTATTTCTTGTTTTGTTCAAGGCTTATAGTTTTGAACCAGAAAGCCGCTAAAGGGAATGCAGCGCTACTTTTCTTTGTGTGGAGCGGGCTGCCCTTGCAAGAAAATAATAATAGGGCTAAAGCTATCCTACAAAAAGATTCTATATTTTTTATTTTAGGTTTATTCCTTTTTTTTTTTAATTTTTTATTGTAATACAATATACGGTCATGTCTAGATGAAGAAATGCTAAAAATAGGAGAGGTTATTGTTAATAAATAGTGTGAATATTCAACCAATCCTAATATTAATTTGCCTGATCTTTTTCGAAGTCACTGAATCTAATATAAGTTTACTGGAACTTGTAGAGAAGGTTATAACAAGGCCAACAGCTAAAATTTAAAAAAATACCTCGTTACCTCCGTTGCTTAAGTTAGATTAATGGGCAGCCAAGGAGGGCTAGCCGGGAAAGATTTTTAACAGTTACCCAGCGTTTAATACTATCAATAGTCTTATAGAAAAAAGATAGAAAACTTCCATATCCTATTCTATAGTGGGTCTGAGGATAATAACCCAATTTACTAATGAGGGAAATAATGGACCCTAGTAGTGCCTTTCAAATCCCAACTTCAGCAGTATTAGATACATGATGGTTCTGATTAGAGAGCTATATTCTGATTTACATATTGTATATTATAGTAACTCATTTGAGCATTATTAAGTTTATGTTGTTAGCCAAATATATTCCTGAAAAGTGGTTGAAAAATTAACAAATTTAAAAAATATATTTGGTGAATGTGTTCATTCTTATATACTTAAAAGCCTATATCTTGATACTAGAAATCCAATTAATTTTTTTAATTTGCGTATTAGGTTTCAAATTTCTTTTCTAATTTGCTAGGCAGTATGTAGGTTTATATTAGGGACTTTTCTACTACCATAAATTTGGATAATTGGTTTAGTGAAATTGATAGAAATTAAATCTAAATTAATTCTAAATTATACTGAATAGGAAGGCACATGTTTTCACATACGTTCCACCTGGCCAGCTAATAAGAATCTTAAAAACAAAAATTCATTGAGATAATTGGGATAGAGGTCTATTATATAATTAGATTACGATAAAATTAGGGAAAAAAAAGTCAACGTTTAGTGCAAGCTATAACATTTATAGGGCAGATGTAAAATTATATAGGCACCTTATAATAAAAGAAATTGAGGGCGGCGTTACTTTTTTTGTGGGTACTGGGAACCGTGCCTTACAGAAAAAATTATAAGCTAAAGCTCTAATAACCTTAGTTAGTTAATCAGTAAATTACTACTCTTCGTAAACTCTTAAAAAGAGAAAAAAAGTTATACAAATTGCTAGCAACAACTGGTGTAAAACGGGCAATATTATCGTTTAGAAGGACCGTCGGGTTATTTAGTGATGGCCCGTAACGAGACCTGCTCAACGGTGGGGACTGAATATGCTGCTCAAGTACAGGCCACTACTCTATATTTAATGTCCATGAGCCTTGCTACCTTCTAGGGCGATCATACACACACATGGCAATAAACAAAAAGTAAGTGTAGAAGACTGGATTCTTTCGGGATCGAATCCCGAAAGGGTTTTAATTTAACTAATACCAGGTTTCGGTATAATTAGTACAAAACAATATAGCTAGCCCTAGTAAAACCTTTATTTGGGTTACAAAGTATGGTTACGCTAATTGAATGTTCTATGGAAATTTTAGGATTTATCGTTGTGAAGTCACCACATTGTACACTGGAGGACGGAGGACGTGGATAAACCCCTACCCGGTGTCACGGGTAAAAAATCCCTTTGCTAAAGGGGTGCTGGGAAACTTCTGTGTAAAATAGTCGCACTCGGGTTTCTTAGGTGAACGAAACTCTATTTATTTTTCAGGAAAATCAAGCAAAGTGACCTTTGCTATTAGTGAAAATACGCTAGAGGCAAATAAATAAAAATAACCCTAATGATAAAATTACTAGTTTACCTTGAATTCGGATCCATTTGATCTTAAATATAAGAAGCCATCTTTATCCAGAAAAGGATTATGGGCTTATTTCCCTAAGCAAGGATTAATAGAAGGTTAAAGGTGATTTTGAGCTGGCAAAAAGAATTTCAGATTGGTTTTGTTTCAACACTCTAGAATTTACATTAGCACATATATTATGTTCGGAAAACCAAATAGGGTATGGTCGTTATAGATTGTAAAGATTGAAGATAAAAAAAGCAGTAAAATATATTTGTAAGAATAAACAACGGGTTTTGGTTTATTATACCTTATCTTTAATAAATGGTAAATTGTAGACGTGGGAATTTAAGGAATAATCAAATGTATTCGGCTTAATTAAGAACTATTTTGAATATGTAGAATTTGACCACCTTTAAAAAGATATCTTTGAGTTATATTTTTGGGATTTGCTGGGTTAGTCAAGCTCTTGTTGGTTTTAAATAATGTTGTTAAAAGCCCGCAAAAGATGGGAAATAGGGGTAGCGTCCAGATTAGAGGTAATCTTAAAACAAAAGGATAAATTACCTATGACTAACATTAATCATTTAAAAACGAGTGTAATTACTCAAGGATAGCTTCAGTTACCTGTCCTTTATTAAAAGAAGCCTCCCGATTTTATTCCAAAACTCGTTTAATAGTTACTTCGATAAGTATCATGTGTTTTTGGTTCGACAAATAGGTATATTTTTATTAAAGTTTAGAAAAGTATATAGAATATTGGGAAGGTAACATTTACAAAAAGTTAAAGGGTAAAAAAAAAGTTATAAGTTTGCGAACCTAAAGATCTTTCATGAGAAAGTAGCAAGAAATTAATTACAGATATAAGAAAAAAAAATAAAGGAACTTTCTTGATTGCTCCAGCTGCCTGTTTCCTTGAATTTATTTACTGCTCTAATCTAGCGGGCAGTAAAACAATACCAGACGGCGCGCAAAAAATAAGAAAGCTAGGCAGCGCGGTAATCACTCGCACTCCGATTTTTCCTTTCTCTGTCGTGACAGCAAGAGAAAAGTGCAATGCTCCGTCTTCCTTAGTATTTTATCTTCCCATATGATCAGAGGGGCAAAGCTTAGCATTGAAAGGATCGGAACTAAAGCACGTTTAGGTTAGTAGGGGGGATCCTTTATTTTTTTATAGGGCAAGCTACGTTAGCTGCAACATAAAACAATATTACAAGGCACTGCAACCTTATTAGACTAAAGACATAAATAAAGACACCAGAAAAAATATGGGGAAGCCAAGCATTTAATAAGCTTCCCTTAAACCTTATAGGGTATTAGCGGACCCCATTGCTTTTCACCCTAGCTTTTTTCCGTACGGTATGCAATGAACATATTGTAGGGTCTAGTGGTTCAGGGTGCAGCTGGCTAAACACGTAGCGTACATGTTACACCTCCTTAAGGGTACAGAAGTAAAGAGGATTAGGTTAACCAGCAAGAATTAAGAAGCCATTATACATAGAAGCCACTGTTTTCAAAACATAATATGTAAAATTAGGTTTAATGGTGGTTTGTGGTTTCTGATTAAAGCTACCTGATTTTAGGTTGCATTCATGTTAGAATTTAATCTATATGATACTGTCCTTTGGGAACTACGAGCTTATTTTTAAAGCTGGCCAAATTTGAATTATTCCGTTTCGAAGGAAAAAATTTTTTCTTTTGGTAAGCTTTCGTGCTACGGTAGGGGTATATGTAAAGAAGTGACACCTTTCAATGTTATCTCATTTGATTTCGTCTTTATGTTTCACAATGGAGGGGGTAATAATCCACTTAGCTCTCCCTTTAAAAGATTACTTATGCTGGAAATTCTAACAATTGCATTTACTGATATCTTACAGATAAAAAGGAACAAAGTAAAATCTTAAACAAATCAGCAGCGAACCGACAAGAAGATTTCTAGTGGATCCTTAGAGGACAATCCTAATTCCATAAAAAGGTAAATATTAATTTATAGTAATGAAGGTAATAGTCCCGATGAAATAAAAATAATACAACTTAATTAAACGAGTTACAGAAAAATTAAGTACCATAGTCTTAACTCTGAACGACTAAAAGAAGACGTTGCCCGCCAATCAGTCTAAACCCCTATACAATATGTATGAATTTTGTAAAAGATCAAGCTTTAAATAATAAAACAAAGAAAGATAAAATCAGGTTGTATCTTGTTTTAAAGTTAATAAATATAATAAGACATCGTATACATTAGGAAGCCTCTATACATTTTAGCTAATTAGAATTAGAAAATAATATCTATTAATACTTCTTTGAAATAAGTAGACAAACTCTAAATATGCTCTATACATAAAAGCTTTACTTAAATCGATTAAAGATATAATTTTTCACCTTTTGAATATCTAAATTAATGGTAGGTAATTAAAAACTTGACTAATAGAGATAACTTTCTATAATTAACAAAAATGAGTTCCTGTACTATATGTTCTGAAACAGGTTAATATCCCTCGACAGGGGTTATGTACAGCTCAGAGAGGAAATACTAAAAAACTCTGTTTATCTCTTTGTTTAGCCTTAAATAAAGTACACTTTTACAACTAAAGGGTCCTATGAATAGTTTGACGTGTTTTACGGAAGTAGAATAAATCCTTTTATGCCTCCGCCTAGAAACATCTTAAGGGACGATAAAGACCGAAGACTAGAAGCTAGTTCTGCATATCCCAGTTATTGTATATAATTTCTTATAGGAATTATTTTAGTAATTATTCCATCTTTACTTAACTTTCTCCAAATAATTGAACTATCACGCTACATTAGTAGATGTGATTAAAAAATTAAATTTTAAAAGGGTGAATGGTATTTGAGCTTATTCCCTCGCAATAAATTTTGAAATCAGCTAGATAAAGATCTTAGAATTCTAATAATTATTTGTAAAAAATTCGATAATTTACATAAACAAAAATATCCCTGGATACATAAAATGTGAGATATCCGTTTAACGATGCGGATATAAACTTGCATAAGTATGTACGAGGACAACAGCAGCAGCTAAATCCTTAAAACTCTAATTCCAAACTCTTATAAAGAAAAAGTGGCATTAAATAAAGAAATATCAAAATTAATTTATTTTTCAGTTATTAAAGATTAAATTAATTTTATTTTATTTCGTAATAGTGGAGTTTGTGTTTACGTTTAATGGCTTCACTAGATATTAGCCCCATTCCTCGAACCATTTTGAATGTTAGGATTAAGTATACCAAAATATGTTATGATCGAGAGACCAGGATAAGCCAAATTCTATGTCCTTAGTGTAATATTGCCAGTATAGTATGATTAATGTACTAACAATAACTATTACATATAAATAAAAAATGTTTTTATAGTAGGGGCCTAAATGGAACGGGTGACCGTAAAAGGTATTCCAAGTGAAACCATCTTACGTAAAACCAGTCCCTACATACAGACTAAGTTTATTAATTAATCTACCTTAAATCTATTAATTAAATATGCTGGTGAGATTTGCTCTAAAGTAGTAGGTGACTCGTTAAGATTACTGGGAAAATAGCTGATGCTTATTTGAAGTTGCGTCAAACAAAAGGAAAGAATTATTGAAAATAATAAAAATATTGGATTATTTCTCCTCCTTTGAACTTCACAAAAACAAATCTGTGATTCCAAACTTGCATATTTAAAGTAACAGGTTTAACTAACAACTTCGAGTAGAACAATACTTATTCCCAAGAGATAACTAAATTTAAAGGAGCAATTATAGCTATTTATAAGATGGCTAAATTTTAAGGCACCTAAACTATTAGTCAAAGCTTGATTTTCTGGTTTTATAGAAGCGGTAGGAGTTGTTACTCTAATTCGTAGATCTGAAGCAAATTCTTTCCTCAATAGGGGACCAAAATTACGAAACATTTATTAATAGATTCCTATTAACACAAGTATTTTTGAGTAATAAATAATATTCGTAAACCCTTATGAATAAACTTCTATTTCATAAAAGTCTACAAGAAAAGGCATTAGGCTAAAATAGTGGGCACATTTTGCTACTAACTATCCTTTTCTTTAGGGAAACAAGTTTCGAGGGTCTTAGAAAAAAAATTCAAAAAAATTTCCTTAGTAAGTGTCGTGTGGTCATGTCCAACCGTGAAAAATTTCCGCATACTTTTTAGGGTAACAATTATATATTAATTTTGCTAACACGTGTGAAGCCTTATATGTGTTTCTAATCGGGAAAAGAGAACGGGTGGTGATAAAATGTACCCACCACTTTAAGGTAAATCGTGGAAACCAAAGGTTAACTTAAATTTCACAAATTATTATCGGAAATAAGGAATGCCGTAAGACTAAAGGACAGTCGAAAGTTTATTAAGTTAAACGATTACGATACAGTTAAAGGTCCGGATCCACTTGGGGTACAGTGTTGTATGTAAATAGTTTACAACTAACTGACCTTACTACTAGTCTGGCTCACAAAGGGCCTGAGTAATTTTTCAATTATTTCTGCAATGAACTATATGCTGGAATTCTAATTTATCCAAGTTGACATTATTTACGTGTTTATATATAAAATACTATGTATTCTACTAGATCAGTAAGTGGGATGCTTAAATCGTTCTATTAAAATAGTGAAGAAAGAATTATTACTAATATCTAATACCTAAAAATTAGATGCTTAATATTACAAACCTAGCAGTAAAACTATAAAGGAATTCTCGAAGAGGCATAAACAGTCCGATCATCTTAATGTCGCCTTTTTCTTACATATTTTTCTTGATTTTTTTAATATTATATAAATAATAAAATTAACACTACTGACCCGCGAAGCTTGGACGATACAAAAAGAGAAAATAAAGGCTCGCGCTGGACCACGCGGCCAAAAGTATTTTAATACTTAATGATAAGAGTATTTAACAATATACCTATTAATTTTTCATTCCTGATTAGCGGGATATATAGATGGAAAAAGGAACATTTGATTTTAAAGGAAATCTTCTTCGTCAAAAAATTTAGTATTAATAAGCTAGTCGATAGATTGCAAATAATAGAGGGATATAACAATTTTTAACACATTTCAAAAACACTTTACAATATTGGGTAAAATAATAAATCATAAAAATAAAATTTTATCTACAATATAGACTAAGATGAAAATAACATGAATTATTTAGTTTAAATATATTATATGTTAATTAGAATTCCAGAGTGGGATTAGGTTAGAAAAAGGCTTTGTTATTATATAAATGATTTCAATTAAACCTATTATAATATTAAAGTTAAGATTCTTATTCTGGTTAATTGCATGAAAAGGGGTTTCTATGGTTTTTAATTTTTATTTTGTAATTAGAAAATGAACTGTAATCTCCCATTAAGCATAATAATTTTTACAATCTAAAATATCCTTATAATTGATTTTAATACCCTATTGTAAAACCTAATACCCACAAAAGTATAAATCTCAAATATATAACTTTTAAATTTTCAATCAAGTTAAAACCATCGACATAGTTTGATGAGCAAATTTCTATGGTTAAATAGATTATACTCTTGATTTTATAGTTCTATAGAGTTAAGTTTAAAAAAAAAAATTCTATCTTATCCGTGAATTATAAAACATTTCAAAATATTTGATAAAGTATTGAATATAAGAATCTATTCCAGATTCTTTGTTAAAAAAAATGAATTCAATACAGCTAATTCCTTGTATGACTAGAAATTTCGTTTTATTGCAAAATTTGCCGTGTTTTTCACCTGCGAGCTCTAATGACAGAGATATAAGTCCCTCAATAAAGGGGCCTTTCCCATTAATTAATGATATATCAGTAGTAATTATATTTTATCGAAGCTGTGCCTTTGGTTTTTAAATTTATGCTAAAAGCCGCATGTTTTATCTTCTTTTCCTTTCAAACTTGCCACTGATAATATAGGATTTACACTATCTAAAGTATAAAATTATTTACCAGCTTATAATTTTCGTTGTGAAAGCCCGCATCGCCTTGCTGGAACCTCTGGATACGCATAGGAAAAAATATGACAAAAATGACACTTTACGGGCTTATCGGACTTCGCCCCGTTTAGACAATTGGAATTTTTAAGATTATAATATATGTTGCTGGCGCGATTTTTTCATTACCCTTCGCGAAGCACCTTAGGTGAACCCTACCCCTCCCATGCCTACGCAGGGAATCATTAATAAAAATTACAAAATAAATCCCTTTAATGTTTGTAGTTATATTAGGGTCAGTATTTTTAAATAATTTATTAAGTAAAGCTATAGTAGTGGATAGCTTGTAATTATTATTATCTATATCAAATTGATTCACTATCGCATTAATTATCCTGCATTAATTATTTAACTCATGGATTTTATAAAAAAAAAGGATTAGTTCAAGAAGATCACTTTATAATTATTGTTTCCCTTTCAAATTTTTATTATTGGCATGTTAATGTTATCATGAGTATTAACTAGTAATTGTAACTTCTATTTTTTTACCTAATGAATTATTTAATCATTGTAAGTTGAGATATATCATGAGGTAATGATAAGGTTCTAAAATTTACTGAATTAATTGAAAAAGAAGGGTTTATAACAATAATAAACCCCTAATCAACTAAAAATACTAAAGATTACTATTGACACCCAGATCTTAAAGAGATAAAAAAAAGCTTTCCAGTGGATTGAAACAAAAAATTATCTAAAAATTACACTTGTTGATAAATATCGTATTACTAATGATCTTAAATATTTGATGGTTTCTGAAGCCTACGGCCACCAATCTGATTTAGCCTTAGTAGAAAATGAAAACACAACTTCAATTAATAGAAAAATAAAACAAAGATGTTATCCTTTTATAAAGATTCAATTATATAAAAGTTTAGAGGTTTGAAATACAGCTTAGAAGACTAGGAAAAAAAATTTAAACCTAAGGTCATAAAATATAAAAAAAGGTAAAAAAAAAAACATTTTCCTGATGATATCTAAATATCTTCAAGAATAGATTATATAAGGAAAGTAATTAAAAAGTTTAAGTGGTAATCTTAAATCAATAAAAAAGGATAACTTGAAATAAACAACCTTTAAACCCTAAAAGCAATAGTAAAGTATCTTATCCTGAAGATCAATGGATAGGGAACCGCGTGGGGATAGGAAAAAAAAAAGGGGGGTCTACTTTCAGTGCTATGCAGCAAAAAAAATTATATGTTTTTTTATTAAGAGCTAACACCCGATTAGTGGTTACTCAATATCTTAATAAGTTTATGTAAATCTATTAGGAACCGGCTTCAGGTGTAACCGGGGCGGCCCTATCGTGAGTGTGTTCAAATGTTGCATACTTTTTCGAAGACAAAATTGGTTCTTTAGATCGGTGGAGGTATCTCCAGCTTGCGCAGTTACTTATTTTTAAAGTATTTATGACGGGAGAGAATAAGAAAATAGTGAAAAGGGGTACCGGACCCTGTTAAAAGGGTAACTGAAGGTTTCCTATATCCAGGTTAAAAATAGTACAAGTGTTGCCTAAATATTTTTATTGCTTCAGATGATACCTTACTATATTTTTTCTCCCTTGTAAAAGGTCATACAAAGTTCACTATAAGATTCATATTCAAATAGGATGGTTGATATGTCTTTGTGCTAGAGGAGATAAATTCTAAATTTACTGGTTATGCAAACTAATAGTATTATTATCAAGCTATAATAAATAACTTAAGTTCTGGC
>JACYFI010001377.1:0-10414 GCA_020975735.1 Ophiocordyceps xuefengensis | reverse complement strand
ATTTTAAAAGAAAGGTAGCTAAATTTATTTAGATATACTAATACTAGTTTTCTAGCTCAGTTAAATTATTTGTGGCTAATTCTTTTTCCCTCTGGGTACGTAAAATACGTTAGTATATATAACTTAACTTAATTCTAAACCATCGTTAATAAAAAAGGCTGTTTGTGGCGTTAGCGGAGCGACGGGACTACACAGCATTTTTAGAATTATTTTTGTATTTTAAGTGCTCATTAAGTCTAAAAAAAAAGGTTCCTTTCGTACTCTCAATAACGTTTACTGTTCATAGTATTCTGATCAATATATAAATACCACTTGTACCTTTAATAGACCTTGGGTGATTGTAATAGGAATCTTTTTATCTGTAAAATCTAGACTTTAAAATCACTCTGAGGTTTAAATATTAGTAGGGACAAGGCTTAGGGGAGGGATGTTAAATTAATAATGCCTACAAATATAATGAGGTACTTCCCGAGCGCTAAAAAGTAAACACTACTATTTCCAATTTACACTTATAAAGAGGAGTTCATTATCACATCTAGCTTTAAAATAAATAAGAAACAATTCCGAATATACTCTTACTTAGATAGGTTTAAACTCATATAATATTTTTTTCATAAAATAAAAAATTATTTAGAGCTTGCGCCTCTCCTTACACTACCTTGATTATTCCTAACAATGTAGGCTAATTTATATTACGGGGCTGTTTTTCCCCTAGCACAGCTATGCTAAGCAGAAAAAAAATGCAATAACTTTTCTCTAAATTTATAATATCATTTCAAGGTGCTTAAGATCAAAATCTTTTCACCGATGCTATGTATTTTACCAATTTATTAGCATATTTACATAAATTAACCTCCTTTGTCCATTAAATATTATGTTTTATATTGAACCTATCAACAAAGTTTCTTATAAATTTTTAAATGTGCATGGCAATGACTTTAATCTCCGGGTATATTTTAAGCTCAATGGGCTGCCTGATTTAAAATGAAAAAACCTCTTAGTATAGTGTATTTTATGCTGTAATTTGTTTTGCGGATACTTTCGCAGCGCGCAAAGAAAAAAAAAAATGAGTAGTATCCCGGAAGGTTACAAAATAATTATTAAGTCCTTATAGCCTCCGCTCGTTTAAAAGAAGTAATAGCTTGTAAGGTGGCTATATAGGATTCGTATTAATACTAATACTTCTCAATATAAGTCCTGGAACTATCACTTTGTTTAAATATATAAATCAAAATCGATCGACCTATTAGTCTCTGAAGATTTAACTTAAAGTAACCCTCCCCTGCTGATTTCTTCATTAAAGACATTGCCACGAATTTGTCTTCATCATTTTATGTAACACTTCTAATAGCATCAGGCTAAATCCGAATGGAGAGATCGTAGTATTGGGCACAGAACCAATATGAATATTATTAGGTATAACAAAATACAAAGGTAAAGCTAATCATACATTAATTTTTTGTGAACTTTGTACTTTATTATTTAAAAATGTTAAACTGATTTGTTTATCAAATTGATGATTAATATACTGGAACTGAAAACTATTCATTAGCTAATTACATTGGGCTGTACTTCTTAAGACCCTAAGGAACAGCATAATTATTACTATTCCAGCACTTCACCCGCTAAATTATTATTACCTAGGAAGCCTAAAGATTGAAACAGGTAGCATAAAGTATGATACCCTAATTCCATTATCACCCCTAAAGATAACCAAGCCCCAATATGGATTAAAGCGTAACGCTAATTAAAGCGAAATTATTGTTACCTACGGACCAAAAAAATAAAATTTAAATTAGGTTTGTGTAGGTCAACATACTCTCTCTTTTAAAAAATTTACATTTAAAGCATCTGCGAATGTCTGTAACTAAACCGTTCAATACGAATTCTCCTTTTTTATCCATTATGTCAGAGCCTACTTACGCGCGCGGCATAACAAATAGAAAAGTTCTAGGACTATTCGTCCCTAAATAGTAGTAATATGTTAATACCAAGTACCATTTTAACAGGTAAAAATTTATTCCTGTACTTTGTTTCAAGTAGGTTCTGCTATATCTAAACATTAAACAAGGCGGTGGCTAAGGCGAAGCTACCGCTCTTACACCCATTCACCATTTTAAGCCATGAACCTGCTACCTAAACTCAGGCACTTTGGCTGCGGATTGGCTATTTCCCTTTCAGTGACATCCCAAATTTTGATTTTACATACCTTCCGAGTCCCCATTACCTGAGCCATGTATATTACCTTGAACATTTTATGCTTAAAAAAGGCCTTTGAAGGGGTCTCCCGCAAAATTTAGATGGTGTTTTAAGCCAAAAAGGTTCACTTCTGCTAGGCCGAGTAAAGTCTCTTACACCCTTTACTTCAACTTTTTATGTGGGTGCTGAAAAATCTAATCTTTTAACTCTTCTTATAGGGTAAAATGGCGTGCCCTCAAAAAATATTTCTAATTGTTTTAAGGTACCCTTTATTGATAATTTTTTTAGGTTGCTTCTTGATAAGCTAATTAGCGGTCTTTATTAGTTAGTAATTTATAATTTATAATTAACTGCTTTTATACTAAAACATTATAATTAATGCTTGTAGGCTTTCGCGGGCATCTATTAAATTAAGATGTTCCTTTTCTTAGCGTCAGCGCAGGCCTACGTTGGTTAATTATGGCAATCATATTAATACTAATTTCTGCCACCCTTTTATGATTGCTGCTTCGAAATATCCAGTTATTTAATTAAGATCAGTACATCCTTACATTAAAATATTAAGCACCGCTTTTGTTTGTCTACTAGTTAAAGTTGGATTCTTGTAGTAACTAAAGTTGGGAACAGGTAAAATTCATACTCTACATTATCAAATTATTTCCTTAATGACTAGTTTTTCCTTTAAATTTTTTTTCTATTTTGTAAAGACTCTATTCATGACTAAAATATATAATTTACCCTTAAAACCTCCTTTAATTCAGTTACTTAGGTGATTAGTCATAATTTTCTGGTTTGTTTAATTTAACAGAAATTTAAGCTATTGGTACTTTTCAGTTTTTATGATATTTTTTAACTTTAGTACCATCATCTTATATTTTAAATTCATACCTCTTTTGCTTATTGTAATATTTAAATTCTACCCTGCCATACCTTACTAGTTTTCTAAAAGCATTCTAAAAGATTCCTTATCTTAAATTTAGTTAAAAAACAAGTAATTTTTATAAAGGAGTCGCTCAATGCCTATGTATATTTAAATAAGCTTTAAAGTTTTTCTAGATACACCTAGTAATTGCATAACTGCATTAAATACTACTAGATAGGTCATACAACAAGTCTAGTTTGCCAATTAACATATTCGACGAGATAAATCTTAAATACCTTTAGAGGGCACGTAACAAAATTTGATTCAGTTTCTAAGTTTTAAGTCATTTCATATAAATAATACCACTAAAATTGAATAATTTTTTAAGAATTACATTTTAAATATAGTTATTGAATAAGGGTAAGTATTTTTTTGGCCTGCAAAGCGCTAAGAATTTTATTGTCATTTCTGCCTATTTTAGAATGCAAAATTTTCTGACACAGAACATTTACGATTTTCTCACCCGATAGTTTTGTACTTTATTTTTTTTGATAAAAAAAATCTTAAACGAAAATGAAACAATCGTGCAAATTAACCAATTTAAGATGGCCTTTTTAAAAGTTGCGAGGTCTTCTGACCGGCTGCCCCTAGGGAAATCTTTACCTATCAACTTTTTCTTGCTTTGATCACGCACAAAAAAATTAGGGATTACTATTATTTAAAATTACACCATAATACTTATACAATTTACCCTCCCCCCCTTAAGAAACCCTAAAATTGATATTAAAAGCGGTTTTTAAATAAAAAAATCCCTTTAATACATTTAATCACAATTTTACTATTAAAAGATAGCTTGCGCACAAGCGGGCTTTTTATATAAAGTCTTAAATAGCTTTAGTTATCTACCTAGAGCCTAATGCATAAAAATATTAAAAAATCTATTATTTTTGACCCTCAGCATTAGACCCTAATTTTCTTTGCATACTTAGCCTCATAGTTTTTTTTTCTTTCAGCTACAGTTTAACATATGCTACTACAGTTTAAAGCCTGAGCCTTACACTAAAATTTTAATAATTTGAATATAATTAGTTGTAGGGTAATTCCTTTTGGTGTAGGTAGTGGAGCAAGTAATTTTTTCTATTATAAAGTTATAATCACATCGCTATAACAATAAATATAGGGAAGGCGCCTTCTGTGGAGGCGGGCTCCATCAAAAAAAATATATTAGCTCTTTGCATTTTATGCATAACATGTAGGCACCCTAAAACCAAAAGGTATAAAAGTCATTTTTGTAGCTATTAAATTATACTTTAGGTTGGACACATTGAACTTTAGATAATTTATGAGGGGCATGTTGGGCAATACCCTTCTGGTGAATAGGGTATGCCTGCAGCACCCAAAAATAGCCAATAATATTTAAAAAATTAATAAAGATATTCTTATTCATTTAGAGGCGTAGCTTGGTTGCAATCACCAAAATTACTGGGTATACGCAAGCAAGGCGCTAATCAGCAAAGCAGTAATTACCTGCTTGCTACGACTACACAAGGGTGCGTCGCCTCATCCTCCAAGAATCGGAAACTAGTCCGTAATATTAGAGTATTCATACTCGCCCATGTGAGTAACTGAGCCTAAAATTCATTATCTAACAAGCAAATAGTCTGCCTGCTATTCCACTATCAGACAGATTATAAAAATTCGACGGTTAATTAAAGCTTCTAAACTTGCGTATTTTTTCCGTTATAGAACAGGACGATATACAAAGACAAGTCATATATTATTTTGTCCTTTTGTGAAATGGGTAAACTTACAAATGCTGAAGGTCTAGGTTTGGGTTGGTTAAATACCCATCTAAACTACATGAAATCAATTCTGTTTAAGTTAAAGCTTGTATGTTTCGTATATCGAATCCCTGGGTATGTAATCAAGGATTTCTACTTGGGCTACCTCTACCAGTGACTAAATGTTTTGTTTGAAACAATGTATAAGAATTTCTAGCGGCCAACTACCTTACAATAGGATCCTACACTACTAATTAAAAAATTTTCATCGGCTGAAAAGTCATCGGAATGTCTCTATTTTCTAGGCGATACCTAGTAGCATTTATAATCCATTTCTTAAATAAACCGATTCTGGGCCCAGTTTCACGCAGCCAAAAAAGGAAAGGCAGGTAACCTTTCGTGTTTAAAATTTGGAATAAAAGCTAATTATCTTTATATAGTTTTATTCTTTATCTATATATCGGTTTAAATAGTTATTAGCGGTCTCTAAAATGTAGATCTTTTAAATAGATTACTACACCTCCCTTTAAGCACTTCTTAATCAAACTGCCTATTCACTATTGTGCGTAAAAAGCATTAACCCCTTTTTTTCTAAATTCAGCTAAGGATTTAATTTCAGACTTAGTTTTTTACTGTGAATAGGATTATTCAAACCCTTGTCTATTCTTTATTCAATATGTGCAATAAAAAATTTCCTTTGATTTTTTACCTTATTTAAACAAGGATTAAAGGCCCTAGTTCTTTAGATTAGTTTTCTTACGTGCAAAAGGACTTTGTGTCGGCAAATTTCTTTTATTCTCAGCTACGGGGCAGCTTTATTCATAGCCATTAAAAATCAGGAAGATAATAGGTACTAAGTTCTTATCTTAAGTATTAACAGAAAAAGGTTACTTTTAACGGAAATTCGAGATATAAGTCTTTTTAGGACCTTGTTGGAGTGCTGTTAATATCCCATGACTAGATCCTTGCGCCAGGGTTAAATTTTCATAAACAAGTTTACATAAAAATATAAGTTGTTGTGTTATTACAGGATAATATCTTGGCTTTAATTCATGGTGTACCCTACTGTTTACCATAACAATATAGAAATAATGAGCATTGCTGGTCTAACAAGACAAATAAAGATGAGCTGCGCCTCATACTGTCAAAAAAAGAATTGACTCTATAACTATTCTAGTCCCGGCTAAACAAAAATGGAAAGTATTAAGGTGGCCTATTAAGCAAGATCATATACCGTTACCATCGTATTCATCGTTAAACGGTATTATTTTATAAATAATACCCACCTCTAATTTATTAATATCCGAGGCTGCGCCTCATTATGTGTTCTTATAAAAGATGTAAAATAGAGATTGGGTTTTCCAAAATTAAACGTAAGTCCAAATATGCTACTGAACACGAATAAATTGGTTTGTAAAGTTTTAACATAATTTAAATTATTATTATTTACTGTTTATTTTTTTGATAATTTTTCTTAGCTATGGACCCTACAAAGGGCATCAGAAAAATAAAGCTCAAAAACCACTCGTCATCAATTATTGGCATCTTGGCCGCGAGTCAATAGTATTTTAGTTTTGTAAGTAAATGGTGCCCAAGGCTCAGATTAATTGTTTTAGAATAAATGTTTCGTGCGCTAAGCATCCACTCTTTATGAGCCTTACTAAAACGTCATATTATTATAATTTTATAAACTGAAATGATTATAAGGGTGAATAAAAAAAAGTAACCAAGATGATTACATTTATCACTATTTGAGTTATTAGGACTATTTCTTCCAAACTTTTTAAGGTGCAAACACCGTATAGTCTTCTGACAGACCTAACTTTAAGAAATATGAGTAATTGTGCCCCATATTTAGTTGTAGGGGTTTTCCTGCTAAATGGTCTTTTATACTCCTATTTTAAATGGGGTCTCCTAGCATATAGAGTGTTTTAAAATTATCATTATCACTAATGGTAAAAAGGCCTACTGGGGAACCAAAAATTGTTTGAGGGAAGGAATTTAAGATTAAAACCTATGAAAAAAAAGTCAAAATTGTTCTTTAGCTAGATATAGATCATAATTTAGACCCTAACATTTTTAGGAATTCGAAATATCACACTCGCAAACATTGTCAAATGAACTCTCCCATACTTAAAAACGGTAGTGGAAATGCAAAAGTAATATTTAATGTATACCGTTTTAAATTATAATGTATCAAAAAACATTAAATCTTTGTTGAGTTGCGCTATCCCATGCTGTAGGACAAACATATTAAGCACCCCTAAAGGGTTGCTAAGAAGGATATTGGCTTGCAGGCTTTCTTATAATTCTCTTACAAATTTCCTTGTATACTCCCCTGGTAATTGTTCTAATGTAAGGGGGATAACCGACACCCGTAAAATGGATATTTTTGTTTGTATACTTTTTCTGCTTATTCCTCTACGTTGTTCAATCGAATTTAATTTTATTATTTTCCCAGCGTATTATATATAATTGGTTTCTCAAGATTTATATCTAACTTTTTATTTCATAAGCATGTAGTATGTTACACCTACCACACGCAGAATTAAGTTATTTATTTAAACTTCGATTATTAACTCATCTAGTTTACATATACAAGTTTATTTAGATTTAACCCCTCTAGCTACAAAGACATAGCTCCAACCATTCTCTATTGAATTGAAATTCAATAAGGGTTATTTGTATGGACCTGTTAAAGGCAGAAAATATAAGTAAGGTATCAATCTGAAGAATAAATATTACGAACACTACTTTTAAACCCGGAATAATAGGCCTTCGGTACCCTTTACAGGGTTGCGGTACCCTTACTTAAACTATTTCTGTTCTCTCCCGTCAAATACTTAAAATAAGTAGCCTGAGCAGCAAGGCAGGATACCCACTCGATCTTAGACTAAAATTTTTTCTTGAATAATCTATCTCCTTTTGACTCCACCACGATAGGCCGCCCGTTACACTTGGACTCGCTTCTTTATGACTTTACATAAAACCCATTTTAAAGAATATTAGCAGTTACACTATCGGGGTACGCTCTTAAATAAAAAAAAATATAAATTTTTTTGCCTGCATAGCAACCGAAAAGAGATAGCCCCCCTTTTTTTGTCTAATTCACGCGGTTCCCCCGTTCCAATATTCGTAGGATAAGGATAACTTACTTATTTTTTGAGCTTAGAGCTTGTTTGTTAAGTTTATTATGATTTCAAGATTTTAAAATTAAGCTTTTTTATTCCTTCTTAATAATCTTTTCAGAAGGATGATTTGAGTTTACATCAGGGCGAAAAATTTTTCCATTTTACTTTTTTTATATTATTTATGCTTTGGTTTTAAATTTTTTTTATTCCCCTGGTTCTCTAAGCTTTGTATTTCAAAACCACTACCTGATGCTAATTGAGTTTTTTTAAAGATAAATCTTTGTTTTTTCCTATATATTTGCTCGGTTTTCATTTTTCCTACTATAGGCTAATAGATTTGGTGGGCCGTTAGTGATCAGCAACAACCAAATTTAGATCAGTAGATTGATGTTAACAAGTTGTAATTTTTAAGTAATTTTTTGGGTCATCCCTTAAGCATTTTTTTTATCTCTATAAGATCTGTGTCAAAATAGATACTTAGTATTTTTTCGCGTTTTTTTTAGCGGGTTATTAATTTGAAAACCCTTCTTTATATTAAATCAGTATTTTTATTAATCCTTTTATTACTCCCATATCCATATCTCAACTAAATGAATTTAAATAATTCATTAGGCTAAAAAAGAAAAGATCTACAATATAGCTAAATATATAAAATAACATACGCCATAGTGAAAATATTTAAAGGAGATATCAATTTCTATAGTGTCTTTTCTTAAAATACCTTAATTCTTATAAAAATCATAGGAGCTTTAAACTAATTATCAATATTAAAGCGTAGTCAAAGCCAAATTAGAATATAGATAATTAAATAATTGCTATCACTACTTTATTAACTTATTTAAGTATAAAAAATAACTACATAATGATAAAAAACAAGTTAAAAGTCCTTTTTATTTTGTAATTTTATTACCTGATTCCCTTGCTAAGCCATGTGAGGAGGTTGCTTTCACTAGGGATGCTCGCGAGGATTTGAAAACATCGCGCGCCGCACGAATATAATTTATTAAAAATCTATTAAAAATCCCTTTTCTACGGGTCGAGCCGAAAGCCGTAAAATTCGCTATTTTTTGTAAACATATTCTTCCTTATGGCTGTCCAGAGGCGGGTCCAGCAAGCTTGCGCCTTAACAAAAGAAAAAATCCAATAAGCCAGCAATATTATATAGACTTAGAAGTAAATTGTAGTAAATATCCTTATATTTATTAAGTGGGCAAGTTTGGAGAGCGGAGCAAGGTAAACCAGTGAGCTTAGGGCAATTTAAAAAAAAATTAGCCCTAGCCTGAGAAAATATAATTACATACTCAAGGTATCGATTAAATAATTGGAAATGGCCCTTTTCATGGCTATCTGCTCCTTTTAAGAGCTCGCGGTGAACACGAATATTTAATAAAAGAACTCTAGTTCAATAAAAAAGGGATTCTTGTATGGGAAAATTCATTTAAACAAAAATCTTGAAGTAAAATTTTATATTCAATAGTAAGTCAAAATTTTTGAAATTTTTATAACTCCCCGGATAGATAAATACTTTTTATTTATTAAACGTAACTCTATAAAACTATTTTATCAGAGTATAATCATTTTACCATAAAATACTCATTAAAAGACATGGATGGCTTTATTGATTGAAAATTAAAAGCTTATATAATTTGAGATTTTACTAATTTTTGTGAATGGTTTTACAATTGGGAGTATTAAATCATAATAGGAACTATTTTAAGGATTAAATTACTTATGCTAACTTGTAGATTACATTCAAATTTTTATACAAGGATAAGATTAAAACTATAGGAACCTTTTGCATAATTAATTCCCTGAAAAAATAAAAACTATTAACTTTAATATTTATAATCAGGTTTAATGAAAAATAAGTATTTTAATAATAGCAAGTTTTTTCTAAACCATCACACTTAATTTCTAAAGTATCCATTTAATTTAATTACTAAATAAATCATATTAATTCTCATTAATGAATACTATATATGATAGAAGAATAAAATTTAAATTTTTATATGAATATTTTTACCAATATGTTAAAGTGTTTTGAATTACGCTGTAAAATTCTTATATCTCTATTATGCATTTATTCGAGTAGCTTTTTTAAAGACTAATTTTAGAACAGAAAGATTTCCTTTTAAATCAAAATGTTCCTTTTTCCCATCTATTATTCCCGCTAATCAGAAATAGAAAGTTTAGATTATAGTCGTTATCCTTTTATAGTATAAAAAATACCCTGTGGTGCGGCGTGTTCAGCAGCGGAGCTTTATTTTTTCTTTGTGTATGTCCACCTTTCGCATGGTTCGTTATGTAAAGATTTTATTTATGTAATAATAAATACAAAAAAATCGCAAAGAAAAATATGTAAGAAAAAGGCGAAATGTAAAGTTGACGTTATATCTCTGAGAATTCTTTTAAGTTTTCTGCGAAATTGTATATTAATATCT
>JACYFI010001376.1:0-13302 GCA_020975735.1 Ophiocordyceps xuefengensis | reverse complement strand
TCCCCTAGCCCACATTTTCAAGCTTGCGTATTTATAGGGTAAAAACTTCTAATCTTCGATACCGCTGGTCTAAGAAGAGTCTCGAAATACCTCTTCTCATGGCTTCCAACCTTTGAACTGTTTTAAGGGTGATTATATAATTTTTATAGAGAGTCATTACAGAGCTGCCTACTTCACACAATAGCTGACTTCGATTTGAAACTATGGACAAATAAATAATAAGTATTTTCCATTTTACGTCTTAAGATGAAAATTAAGATACTATATTCTAACTTGAATGTGTTTTCTGTCCTTTTTAGCAGACTCCTCAATTTCTAGTGTTTCGAACCTATCCCTGATCTGTTTATCAGAGATTTCCAATCTTTAATCGGGTTTGGACTATTTTTGTTGAAACTATGATATATATATATCCGATCTTAATCATCTTTTGCTTTCTAACGCCGTTTAAACCTAAGACGTGATATGTCTATCTTTGTATTTAGATCTAGATGCCTAACAATTTTTAAAACTTTATTGATCTAAAATGATCTATCCTCTCGTAACCTGTAAGATTACTAAAGGCGGTTGGTAGGTATACATGGGGGGGGGTTGTTATTATTAGGTTACAAATACAAATTTTACACAAATATTATCCATACATATTTATATTTTACAATAATATATTAAATATTGTCTTTAACGTATGGTTTTTACCCAGTGAAGGTTTTAAAGTATTTCTTGAATATTCTATGTCTCTAAAAAACTTGTTATTATTGCAAAATTTTGATTATATGTATAATACAAAAAGTACTTATAAAATGGGACAACATCTAAAATATAGAATAACCCTTTAATATTATACTTTCTTAAACGGATCAATTATATGATGTCTACTAATGATTTTAGTTTCTAAATTAGTTTAGGCTATTGAATTTGCAAAAGTTATTGGGACTTAGATATATTAAGAATACATATAATAGTAATTCAGGAATTATCAACTACTGGGGTTCTAACATCTTTTTTATTTGGTGGATTAAGGTCTTGCTTTTTAGTGCCCCGTTGTGTAATTAATAATTATTTTGAGTCTAAACGACCCCTTGTTATTACGCCCATACTAACCTCCGCAACAGAGTTAATAAGGGGAAAGCGCACGACACTCTTTAAACTTAGGCAATCTCTGTTAAAAAAGGTTGGGGGAGACATGAAATCGTGATACACGTCCAGTCGGCCCCATTCGAGTCGAGCCGTCTAGAGTAAAGCTAAACTGGCCTGAACCCCCTATTCACCAAGGTATATCTCCCTACGAGAGGGATCTATCTAGTCCAGAAATAGAAATATGAGCAATATTGTGTATGATTTGATATTCAAGAAACCGTACAAAATAGGATAACAGTAACCCAGGTACAATTAATAACATATTCGGAAAGAAGTGGGTACTCTAAGGACGGAATTTAAGAAAAATTAATATTGGAACTAGGTTTACCTACCCAGTCCTTAAAGGACCCATGGGTAACAAGAGGAGTCATATTAGTACCCATCTATGTGAGCGAGGATCTCTCCATGGACTAGGTCTGTTAGGCTTACCCACTAGTTGCTGAAGTTCCCATAAGTTCAACTGGACGGTTTTGTCGCTACAAGAAGATTTATGAACTTTGTTAGAAGAGTAACAAGTTTTTTGTTTGTGAGATAAATATCAAGATTATTTATTAATGATAAAGATTATTAATTACCGCAGCTTATCAAAAATGTCAAAAGTAAGCCTGGGCAAACTATGGGACTCCGGGTGGAATTCATACTACGATTGGAAGGATTGTGCAGAAGCGTTATATGGAAATTATCCAAAAGTTGAAAAGATGACTACTTTCCAGTTCCCCCCGAGAAGGAAGAATATATTATACCAAAAAGCTAACAGAGGTAAACCGACCATTGGACTTAAGCCCTCCTAGAGACAAAAACTAGTACAGGAATGTAATAACAAGATATATCAGAAAGCTATTTTATCGAAACCGAACTTCAACGAAAGCAGTCATGGGTTAGACCCAAACAGAAGCTGCCCAACACCGCATACAAAGAATGGTGTAGAAGAAATTCGTTATGGGCATATGCATTTAAAAGGGAGACCATTACAAATGCTTTGACGAAATAGATTCATAACAAACCTGATGGAATAGGTCTTGAACCGAAGAATTAAAGACCCCAAGATTGTTGGATTTAATTTCGTAAAGCGTTGAAGGGGGTTTTACATGGAAAATTCGATAACTTACTCTCCCTACTGTAGCGAACACCTCAAAGGTCTCAACTAATAAGACCCCATTATTTAGCAATATATCTTCTCAGAAAAAATCTCGACGTTTTTATCGGTGAACTAAAGAGAAATCATTACGGCGTGGGAATCAAGCGACTTATTCAACCCCAATCTATAATCGATGTCCCGTTAAAAAAGGAAAGAGCCAAAACTTCTGAGGGGCAAAAATTAAAATTTGATAAGTTTACGACCTACATCCCCCGTCTAACCTAAGTATCGAACCCTACAAAATTTTAAAAGAAGATGGAATACATTAGATATACAAGATGACTGAATTATTAGGTGTTAGAGGAACAAAAGGAAGACTGTGTAAAATCTTATGTCAAAGATTCGAAGGAGTGTTCTTTGAAGGACGAGTTTTGGGTTAGAGCTTTTCCGAAGCTAAAAACCCAAATAACCAATACGGCTAACACCGAAGAACCGCTGAATCCTACGTTGAGTAAAAAGAAGGTAATCATGAGACTACTCTAGAAGAAGATAATGTTTTTGAGCAGACAATATAAAAAAAAATATTGAGAACTCTAGCCCCGATAGCAAGGTCACAAAAAAAATTTGATATAGCAAATGGGTTTCTTAAAATTAAAGGGTAGACCATACACCCCAAAAAATTTATGCCTGATGCAAGAAACTTAAAAGTATGCATATATTCATATGTAACAATTCCTCGATTAGAGGTTAAATAGCAATACTACGTTTCCGACAGATATTTTAAAGAATATCAGCAAAAGCAAGACCTATATACTGAAAGAATCTTGTCGCAAAGACGTTCTTTAGCAGCCAAATCAAAAGGCTGGACTCAGCTAAAAATTTTGGCAACTTAATGTAAAAAACTTAAAGGGGCAGCACAAGATATGGGTGTCGTAAAAATAGGTACCTACGGAATAACCCTGCGTCTGTTCAATATAAAAGTGGATGATATATATTTAAAATTCAATGCCCAAGTTTAATATTCACAAAGGCCATCTTGGAAGGTATTTTACTGTGATGTTCTATTGACTTCCGAGAAATTAACAGAGGTTTAGCTGATCGACGTTCGTATGATTGAAGGAGCCTTTAATACCTTATAGCTTACGAAGTTGATAGAAATTATGGCTCGAAAGAATCGAAGCAAGATACCATATGTAAAGAAGGTGCCACATGGGAAACACATAAGGTCATCAAAAGCCTTCTCACAACGATAAAAAAAAAAATCTAAGGCCAAATTCGTGGGAGAGCCGTTATGATGGCAAACCATCACGGTACGGCTCGGGGAAAGGCGGGAAAGTGAATTGGCGTAATAAGTTACCTTTTCCAGTTCATTTATTAAGGGAGCAAGGTTTATTATATGCCAAATTTCAGGGAATACTAGTCTAGATAATTTATCATATATAACCAGATGAAAGATGGATATAAGCTATTAGACAGATTTTATCATACTACAGCTTACTTATATAAATATCTCGATTTAGTTACAATTACCTAATAAGGGATTTTTATTTAAAGTAAGTGGCAGCACCGATTTTCATATTTATCTCCTAAAGAAAAGGACTTGGGAAATCCTTATCAACAAAACGTTGGGAGTAAAATTATCAATTATCCGGGAACCCCTAAAAGTTTTTCTGGTACTAAAGCCATAATATAAACAATATATGAATGCTGAACTATTTACTAGGTATAGTATTACACCAGGAAGATATAAAAATCGATAATGGGCAATCGACCAATCCTAAGCGTAATACATTCGACCTAAGAGTATTACTTGTTACAAGAGCAACAGTAAATGGTAGTGATTGCTGGTGTAATTTATCCGTCGTTAGATATACTCTTACTGGGCTTCCGAAAGAAAGGTTATCAAGGTTAAAATCCTGTTCTAACCCAAAATTTAATTCCGAAAGACGATACTTTATTTTCTACTGTGTCTAACTTAGAACAATAGCAAACTACCCTTAGACCCCCTGACTTATATCAGGGATTCTCTTGAATGAGCAGAAAAGGATGCTTTCTCTGTTTTAAAATTCGTGAAATCACCAAAAAACCTTTAGGTAGTTTGCCAATCGTAGGTTATATTTCTCCAATTAATCCTTATCCTTGAGGACCTAGATATTTTAAAACTTATTACAAAGCCTAATTTTTGGAGGCAGGGAAAGAAAGGTTAAGAAAAGAAAATGGTTTGTGTGATTTTACCCAATAGGTTCTTTCATCAATGTAATAACAAAAGTAATACCTCATTTATAAAAATAATCCTCTTAAAAACTCAGAAATATTTGATTTTTATTATTTAAAAAAGTGAGTCGTTTGACGCAACGACGGGACATTTAAGAAGCTGAAGGTTTGCACACACAAATAATTAAATATAGAGCTTCTTTAATAAAGGAGTAACTCCTTTACTCTTAGAGGGCTTTTTACTGATAACTGTTGCCTTTTAGCAAGACACATATTACCACTTATTTCAAATTAGCACCCTCCAATGGTTAGCTGGTGTTTTTACAAGTGGTGATGGCTTGGTTTTTCAAAATTTAGTATAAGAGAATTCTGAACTTCCATAAAAACAGAAAAGTCGTGTAGTATTACTTTTGTAGTAACTCCCACATTATTAGAGCTGAAAGTTAACTATTGAAAGGTTTAGTAGATTTCTTTGGATGTGGTGTCAAAACCTTATTTCGTATAAAGATTATTACCTGAGTTCAAGATGTCATCATTCAAAATAATTATGAAAAGATTATTACCTTTGTTTCAATATAATCTCCTTGTTCTTGGTGTTTAAAATCTAAGGATTTTTGAATTGAGCTAAACTAGAAAAATTTTACAAACCAAAAATCATTTGTAACTAACAAGGTTTCGAACTCAGATTTTGGGTCAATAAGATCAGGAAATGGAATCAAAGGGTAGATATCTAATATTTAAACTACTTCTTGGAGAGGGTAATAATGATTATATAGAAGTTGTTATTTTTTTATTTGGACGCATTAAATTTAACCACATCATATGGACGTTTACTGTAACTATACAGTACTAGATATTAAACAACATATGTTTACTTTAATAAGCTAAAATTTCTATATTTATTTTTTTGTTGCAATTAGTTTGAATTTATTACAGGGTCCAGGGCTCCATAGCAATGACATGAGTTGAACTTTCACTACTTATTAAGGAGTTCTATATTCTCCTTAAGATAATAGCGGAAAGTAGTAGGCTGCCTTCAATTTAGAATAAAAAGATCATTTGCTTATAGTAACATTAAGTCATGTAGTTTTTATATCCATAAGCCTTTAGGTATATTAGCTTATTGATTTCCACTCAAGCATTTTATATTTTATTTTTAAACACAATATGCAATTAGGTAATTTAAATGCATTTTTAATACTAAGTATCAAATAGGTTTCCTCTTTATCTTGCTATACTAGGAAAAAATGATCATGAAGAATTACTGGACATAAAACTAATTCTCCTTATGACGATTAGTAAAATCTAACTTAAAAGGTTTAATTTTAATATTATCCTGTTTAGCTTAAGTTTACGGCTATTACTATTTTTTTTTAATTATATGGGTTGTACCTCCTTAATAGATTCCTTTGGTAAAATTGGTATTAAGTGCAGCTATAGACTAAAGGTTTAATATTCTTAATCTATAATCCGCTATATTGACTCTATGTTTTATAGTGCGGTGTCCCATTTAAGTATAGTAAAAAGGGGAAAATTGTTTTTCAGCTCTACCCGGAACTATAATTAAACCTTTTTATAAGAAAATTTAGTATTAAAGGTGCTTGTACTTAATAAGAGGGTAATGGTTATGCTTCGACTATTAGAATAAGACCAATTCTTCCTGGAGCCACCCGGTCCGGCAAAAAAATTAAGTTTTTAAATATAAAAATATAGCTATATCAACTCCTTATATCTTTTGTATATATCCTCGTTTAAAAATTACAAACCTATTATTTTATTTTATAATAAAGAAATGGCTAAGCGAGATGGTACCATATTGGTTACAAAAATCTTAATGGTTAAATTGAGGGTAGTATTTGACTTGCTTTTTTTTAATGTTGTGTTCAATATTAACAGATGATTGATTTGTTAGCTCTTATCAATTTTATTTGCCCACCATACCCTTTACCAAGACGATATACTCTATATGTACGAGTGTGCATTTCAAAAGTTTTTTAGGTCCAAAATAAACTCATATTCTGGAGTAAAATTCTTATTTTTCTTTAGTATAATCTTTATTTAGATTGAAGAATTTTCCTGGCATTATCCTTTTCGGGTCCTGTTTTTGCACATGAAAAATGGGAATATGGTTTAAAAATAAGTACTTTATTTATAGGGTAATTATTATCTGGCAGGATTGTATTCTTGAAATATAAGGGTAAAAAGGGCCAATTTAAAAATAGAATGAGTAGACATCTTTTAATATTGGGATTATAATATCAAATATAACTATGTAAATATTTATACGAGAATAATAAAACTAAATATGCTTTCTTCATTTCTCACACAAAACCTTAAAGAAGCTCCCTCAAGGTCCACGACTTATTTTTTCTACGCTTCAAAGAAAATCATATGGCTAAAATCTCCCATTTTATAGGCCTGAGGCATGTCATTTACTTCGTAACTCCAAGTTCCAGATGTTCTCCTAAATAAAAATAAGTTTTTTTAGGGGAGCCAAAGTTAGGGTATAGAGACTTCATTTTAGGAAGGAGATTCATAATTATAAAAAACAGGCATTTCCGTGGTTACAATCTTTCAATAACATGATAGTGGAGGGTTGGAAACAAGTGGGTGATTAAGGGAGCAGGAGTTAATGGAAATAGGATTAGTATGTGGGAGTTTTAATAACAGGTGTAGCTAGAAACCCTTTTAATTAAAAGACTAATTATTTTCTCTACTTCATATATTTAGGTTTTGTTTCCTACAAAGCCAACTGCGTATTCGTTTAAGGATGTCATTATTACTAACTAACGTGGCTTAATTTGTTTGTGTAGTAAACCCTTTATAACGCTTTGATTATGGTGGTTAAGGAGAGGGGGGTAATGGGGTATGTTTGATACTAAAAACAATTCAGTTTAATTGAATATCTCTATATTTTACGAACTATTTGAAAAAAATTATATAAATAACAATTTATATACTTTAGACGCGTCCCTAGCGGCTTGAGTTTATATGTCCAAGATCGCGCTATCCACAAGATAGAAGGTTAAGGTTAACTTACATTGGATTAACATCAGTAGTTTAATTTAGTGTTAAATCTTTTATATTAGTGTAGGACGAACTACTCTATGCTTTTCAATAAAACAACTTAGCGAGGATGCAACCATATCACAACAAGTATTTAACACCATGGTACAAAGTGCCTTATTCAAAAGCGTGTAGAACTTGGCACAATGTAAATTCTCGTAGTTATTTTACGTTTTTATAGTACTATCGTCCGGTTAATAACCCTGTTACATAAAATAAACCAGCCCGTAAAAATGTTATCTAGATGCTTTTGACGCTGAAAAGGATATTTAAAAGAGAATAAAAACTAAATCAGCATTAATGTTAACTAATAAATAACGAAAATTGATATTAATGTAGGGTCAGTCAAAGACCTCATTCTAAAAGATTCAAAAAATATTTTAATCTTATTCTTTTAAAACTAAGTATAGTTTTTAATAATTTCAAAGCATTAAATTAAATATGGGTATTCCTAATTTTTTTCTGTATACGAAATATAGAATTACTATGAAATTTCTGTTTATGCTTTCTTATGAGGAACCAACATTATTTGGAACTAGAAATTAAATCTGAGATAAAACCACTAAAAGTAGGCTGGAAGTTCCTTGGAACCTTTAAAACACTCCGGAACAAACTTAAAGCGAAGGATGTAGTAAGTCCTTGAAAAGGAATATATGTAGAAAGAGGAAAAATCAAGCTCTCATCGAGTCGTACTGCTAGAGAAACTATAAATATTATAGTTTAAAGAAAGAAAAAATAATAACCCTTTATTTGGGAAAAACTTGCATAATGAAACAGCTACTTTGAGTTAATGTCGAACAAAAGACTTTATGTAAAATCAATTCTGAACAAGACTAACGTTAAAACTGAGTGAGTAAGAGTAATCGCGAATATTACATATATTTGAAAAAGTGTTTATCTGAGAGGTGATTTAAATGATATAGGAGTTTTTGTTTACAGCTAGACAGAGCTGGTCAAATATTTAATATCAAGGATGTACTTATGTATAAGAATAAGAAACTCCAGGGGCAAATCTTCAAATGAAAATATAAATTTCAGGTCCAGAAAGACAACTAGCCTTACAATTTAACACTAATAAAATTCACTTATATGCTGGGGAAATTCTAAAGACTTAGGTAACTTTAATAGTGACAATCTTAAGATGGGGAGGTAAGCAATGGAAAACCCAAAGCAGGAAATATCAAAATCCCTAAGAGACCTAATCGTGGAAAAACCGCTTATTAAGGTATAATATGCCCAATTATGTAGAAAACTCCATGAATTTATAGATCTTTAATCGGAGTTAATTTTTGAACTATAACCACCTGCAGTGTTAATTAATACTGTATAGTCCTTTTCCATCATTTAGAAAGTTATTATATTTTAATTAGTGGTTGAATAAATGATCCCTCAATGAACCAGTTTAGCAGAAGGTCAACCAAAAGATATTGAAGTTACCAAGTATCCTGATTTTATAGATTCTAATGAGAATTATAGAATGTGAATTTCATATTATAGTCCCCGAATTTTTGATTTAAGAATCAGGAGGATGAAAGAATGTTAGAGTTAGATAACAAGTTTAAGTAGCCAGGAGTTACACATATTATGTCTTTGGTTATTAACATCAGGGGATGATATACATTCTTTTGCTTGGCCTCATTGGGTCATAGAATGTGGTGCAATATCCTGGTAGACAAATCAATTATTCAGTTTTTTATAGTTAGAGAAGGAGTAGTTTAGTGGTTCAATGTTTCAGGATAATATTAAGTTGAATAATTACACAGTTCTATGCTCTATAGCTATAGAATTGTTAAATATTATACACCAAAATTTTGTTCATTGACTACACTAATGCTTAACTTTTACTTAGTCACATTTGTAAATTTTTGCTGCTTTGGGCTCACTGGTATATATTTCTTCTGATCCCGGGGCCGGGGGGGGGGTTTAGGGTACAGAAGTCTAACGACGCCCAAGCCCTACTGCATGCTCCAACAAAGGGGGGTTACTCAGTTTTAAAGGTAAAACAATGATGCTACGACATTAAGGGATTGTAGTTCCAATCCACAATGCCCCTAGCACTCAAATGACTAAATATAATTATATTTCGATTAGCGTATAACAAAGATAAATTTGAATTATATTAAAATATAAAAAAAATGAGTTTAACCTTAGTATTATTTATGTAATCTTAGGATTCCGTTTTAAAGAAAAATTTAAATATCACATGCTTTATTACTAAACATAATGCTACTTATCTATAACATTCCTAAAAATGTGGCTCAGTTCTTTTAACCTTGACGGATATTAAATGGGACAAACGTATGCCAATCTACATTATAGTAGTTGCCGGGACCAGAAATCAGTGCTTTGGCTTTAGCAACTCTTCTAAGTTTGCTTTTTTAGAGCTAAGAAGGAAGTATTGCTATAGAAATAATAAGTATCTTAGTAATTTAATTAGTGTCACCTAACTAGGGGTATATTGTACCAGGCTTTTTTGGTAGAATAAGTTTGGTGTGGTAGGTAGTCGTTTAAGTTAAGGTGTGGTTCTATTATAATTTCAACTAACAATGATTTATCTTATTAATTGGATTTTTTGAAGTAGATTAAATAATAATCACAGGTAACTAATAACGTCTTATTTTAGGATGATTACAATCAGTCAATCTTTTTATTGGTATCGAAATTTCAATTTGATAGGGTTTTACAGTTAATCTTAACACCTGTATTATTTGATAAGCCTTAGTCATTCTATGTGCTATCAGGATATATTGAGCATGGTATCCTCGAGGCACTCAGGGAAAGGTGTCTATGGGGGATAAAACCTGTCAAAACTCCGGGGATACCTAAAGCTTAAGGTATCAGCCTATAATTAAAAATTTATTAGTGGGGCTGAAGTGATTACTCCAGGTAACGGAACAAGCCTTTAAGATAGTAAAAACGAAATGGGACCATCGCGGATCTAAGGTCAAACAATACAAAACCAGTATTGCTTGTAAAAACGCAAAGGAGTAAGACGGGCAGGTTGATCGAGTTAAGCCCCAGAATATTCGATTTTGAGGTGTGACTCTTAAGGGGGGTTCAAGAAACAGGATTTTAACTCGGTTTCCGATCAGCAACGAAGGTTGAAACTCCTAATGTCTAAGTCCCATCTAAAAATTTCGAATTTAAAAAATATTCCACCTAAATTTACAAGAGTCTGGTAATACCCTAAGAGTCTGATCTGGTCTTAATAGACGGTAGGACTGGGGTTCAAATTTTTAGTATAATTAGTTAAAGTTTAGAAATATAAACATTGTTTAAATAGTGGGACCGTGTTCAAATTCTGAAAAATTTTCATTAGGTCATACATCAATAAAGTGCTTTAACTTATTATATCTAATTACAATCAATACTTGGTTGTTCGGGTTCTATACATAATGGCTCTAAAACCCGAGATATGGTTAATTTTCAATGAGTAATTTTCAATTGAAGATTTTAATAAACTTATTTTATTATTTTTTAGAAAAATATCCGTTATTAACTAAAGAAGGCGACGGATTTATTATGTTGTTTTAACAAGCGATAAAGAAAAATGTAAATAATAAGCTTTTCATCTTACTGGTCGAGGTTTTAAATCAAAAATAGTAAATATGAAAAGCATCAATGAATTTAGTTTTATCTTGACAGACGTTGTAAGCTCAAGCGTTTGCAGGGTATCTGCCTGTCTTAAAGGACCTGTATAAATGTCTGGTCTAATGAAAGTTTTAGACCCACGTGATTGTATTTTTTCAGAATTTTGTTAGTGCAGAGGGGAAACTTTGAGTTTCGTATGCCATCCACCAACAGTAAATCAGGTATCGAGTACAATTAGTTTAGAATATCCTCAACCCATAGTAGCAGATCTCTAGATAATTGGAAAAATTAGTGAATATTTCAGGTTGCAGGAAATATATTACAAATTATGGGAGGGTAAATCTGCAATTAGTTTTTTTAACGATGTTGACTTTGCTGATGATTACCCATTATAATAAGGTTCCCATTTCTTTTAAAAAAAACCCTATATATAGATAAAACTTTTGATTTCCCGTTGATTATGTAAAAATCCACACATTTAATGATTAATCCGTCGCCATCTACGGTTGAAGGGTACAGATTAATTCGAAAGTAAATATCTGTACTGGATATAGGTAGAAGTTTTAAAGATAAAATAACCCATTTGTTAGTTATCAAAGACCCCAAAAAATCATTGAGGATAAAATTTGATTTAAAGCATATCCGGATTCCTTTACTATTAGCTCGTTTACGTTGTATGATGATTATAATAGTAACTGGAAATAATTTACCTGTTGATGTCTGTTAGGGGTGAGTAGGGTGGTGGGGGTTGTTCATCCTTTAGTGTTAAGGTTTTTGTTTACTGGAATTGCGCATACAAAGTTCTTTAGGGCATATTTTAACCAAATAGAGTTGGAAGATTGTTTTTTAAACAAAGGTACATCCTTGTAACATCTTGATCTTTAGTAAAGTTTTAGATATATGTATCTTCTCAAATAGCCTCTTACACAACTGAAGGAAAATGGTTAAACTATAAGTAGGTATATGTTTATTAATCGGGGCCTAATGCTAAAAGTTTTCACAGTTAAGCACCAGTATTTGATTACCCATGGCGCTGGAACGGACCCTCGCCAAGTTCCGGGTCAAAAACAAACGTGCCACAATGGTAGCGGCCGTGTATTAATTATTTAATTGTTCATCCTCCCTTTAAATTGATACAAGTAGGTACCCTGTATTTACTTTTTGTATGTTTATGATTAGGGGGAGCAATAAAACTGTTTTTTAGCCCTCCTATTGTAGGAATTAATTTCAAAAATATGAAAAAAAATAATTGCCTTATCGAACCAGTCTCCAATTAGGTGTAATGGTTTAACAGCTATAGGTTATCTTCTTATAAATTTTGCCTATAATCCATTTAATAAAATGCACGCTTGCTAGAAAGGTTGTGGAATTGCTTGGTGCAGGGTGCTGTTACTCACGTGTGTTGAAATCCAAGAACTTAAAGAAAGGATTATGGGTGGCATTAATAGTGATTCTTACCTTTAACTTATACAGTTATATTAATTTCCTGTGCTTTAGTCTTAGGGCTTCCCCTTCTTAGACAGACTCATAGTAAAGATTTATATTCAGCTATCCTGCTTATGCGTGCAAATGACTTGCTTTAAGTGTATAAACGTGTATTTTTATAGCAGTAAGGTGCGATATTACTACACTATATTCAGTTAAAGTTATATATTCTAACCTTTTTTGCTTGAGCTTATCTTTAATGGACCCCTTAATTTATTTATAAAAATGCAAACTATTGGAAGGTGACGATAACCTAAGGTTTACCTCTAGTATCTTTAGCTCATTTTCAATATATGTTTGTGGTTACTTAACTAAAGATATTTTATTAGTTTAGGGTCTGATTCTTTAAGATAATAGTATACTTCTATTCACCCTATGGCCATGAAAAAGTATGGAATAGACAGGCAGAGTTTGCTGTACCCCTTAATAATTAAATTATTACCTTTAGATATTACCACAGTATATATTTTCAGCTTTAGCTATTGTATGATCTGATGCTATAACGATGGTGCTATATCAAATTTCAAAGTATACTAGTTTGGCTAGCTATATTTTGCGTTTTTTTTTCAACAACCGTTTCTTACTAGGACATTGTTCTTAATAATTTCATATTAATTAAGCTTGACGAATATGAGGGAGGTCAAACAAACTGAGGGTAATAAGATAAAGATAGCTAATAGAATGAGTAGGTCCTTACTGGATTAAATGGGAGTAGTGGTAAAAAAGTAAGTAAA
>JACYFI010001375.1:0-15538 GCA_020975735.1 Ophiocordyceps xuefengensis | reverse complement strand
TAAATCATCTTCCATAACCAATAAGATAATTTCAGACTTTAAAATTTTCAGAGGCGATATGTCTCTTTTGTTTGTTGATCTTATTTCCTTGTTTAGAGATATTGAAAAATTATAAATGATGTGAGAGTACATTTACATAGAGTGTTAATTAATCAGTTTAACTAATAAAGCAAAACTGAGCCAATACTATTGGGAAGATGTATGTGATCACCCAACCACAATTTTGACATTTTCGTAGACTATTCCGTATTTTTACGCTCTTCCCTAAAGGAAAAATTGAATAATACACCAACTTGATACCATTTTAATGCCTCAAACTAAGTTATAAAATAGTCGCAAGGCTCATAATTTATATGATGATATATGATTTAAATTATATTCTATAGTATATATATAGTACGTAAAATTTACTTTAAGAATTTAGTATTTAAACTTCATCTATCAAGTAAAGTATATGAGGACTGAACGTCATCCTAATGATTTGCAATCAAAGTTTAAATCCTTTATACCAAATTCTTTTTAATTTTAGGAAGTAAATATTAATATAAAATTATCTATTTAGGTAGTACTAGGACAAAGAAATTAAAACATATGCCGCAGTGATTACACTATTAGATCTCTAATTAGTTTTTTTAATTAAAGTTTATATTTTGAACATAAAGTCAATTAAGAGTATTTTCTATATATGCTATGAACCAGAACTACTACTAAATAAGTAAGAAAAATAATAGAACTGTACTGATTTTGGTCCAATTCTATAAATGGACTTTCAACCATGTTTAGTCCTAATTGATTTATATCAAAACAGTTTTAATCAAACATACATAAACCATTATTTTGCCTTATAGCTGAATTATCAAAACCTTTAGTTCTTACCTAAATCTACTTTTAGGAGTTCTAAAAATTAATCTAATAATGCAACTATAATAGACTGTACACCTAATAATTTTCATTAGGATTAGATCTTTATATAGCATAAAAGGGTATAATAATTCATTCCGGCATATGCCAAGGCAGTAGTTATGCATAGGATTAGCACTTATATAGATTCTCACTATCTCCTAACACATATGGCATAAAGAATTCACAAAACCATATTAAAACAAAATTGAAAGAAGAATATAGTAATTAAATCTTCTTAAAATAAGTAGGTAAGGAGCGAAAGGGTTCGTTAATCCATAGTAAACCAGGGTAACCCACTAAGGTTACTAGCTCCAGCCGAATCGGTGCACAGTATCTAAATGCATTTAGTACTAATGCTGCTATATCAAAAAGGTAATACAAAGTGTAGAAGCGAAGAATCTGTTCTAAAGTGACCGTTATTACAAGAAACCCGCCTCAGACTTGCATATAATGGGGCATATTAATTTTTGAATTATATACCTTTATATCTTATTCGGATAATTTATGACTATGTCTTAAATTTTTAAGCGCGTTTAGTGGTAACAATACCGCTTCACCCTGGCTTCGCAGCAGCCAGGCACTTCAATTTAGGGTATCGTGGGAAGTTTTTGTTGGTCAAGACACTTATTAGTCGTTTAGAACGTTCTTAAATTCTATTTTTACTGCACTGCTTGCGCAGTAAATAGTAACCCAATTAAAGTTCCGCTACGAAAATAATCTAATTTAAGGAGGTATTCTATTATTAAGTGTCTTTTGTAAATTTTACCCCTTTTTGCCCTATAAAAAATAAATATTAATTTTTAGGAGCCCCTTATTACCCCAGTTTGGATATTTTAAATTTTATAAGGGAGTTTTTTAGGATTTTTTTAACTCATTTTAAGTGTATTGTAATGTATTTAACACCCATTCAAAGGATGGATAAACCATTAAAAAGGAAAAGAAAATTTATAACAGTTTTGTATATCAAAAACTTCGAAACTAACACTAAATTGACTGTAGTTTAATGACTTAGTTATCTTATTTTCTATTAGTATCTAATACTAATTTAATGCTTCAAATTATTATTAGCGATTTTTGTTTTAATTGTAAAAACGAGCCACATGATTCACTTTTAAAGCAAAAATTGAACCTTCGAGCATGTAAATCCGATTTATCACATTATTGAAGAAATTAACATATGTGTAAATTCATAATGACTATTAAGGGGAAGTTTTAAAAACACATTTTGATATTATCTTAGATGGTATTCAGTATATGTTTTAATGTATTTTATTTAGTTTTAAATATTGCATTCAGCCTACATTATAATTGATTTAACCTCTAGTATTCGGTTAAGAAGATATATCCATTAGACAATAGTAAGGGAAATAATACTTTTTGAAATAGTTCTATTTCTTTACTAGTTTACATGTTGGGCTTTTCAAATCTCTTATACCTATATTATACTTACCTAGTTTAAAAAAACAGGATGAAAATACTCTAAATAGTACAATATCTTGCTGAATTGTAAAGAAATAGTCAATTTTATGTTAATATATCCTTTAGTGTCTAGTTATATGTTATACTAACCATTCTTCCCATTGATTAAAGCCTACTTAAAAAAGCTTATAAAAAAACGAAGGGAGGTTAAATAATCTTTTTTTATCCAAATTTTTACTATTCTATTATTTAAGCGGTTTTTATGTAATCGCCTATGGTAGGGCAATACTGTAATAAAACTTATCAAACAAAATAGGCGGCCAAATTAACTCAAAACTGTATTTACGTTTTGACTCTAACTAGTCGTTGTCCTATTAAAGGTATAGCCTTATTAAGTTGTTATAACTGTGGCACCGTCATGAGGCTCATTTGACCGTGAAGGTAAAAATACAAACTTAACTTTTTCTATATAACAAGGCTGTAATATCTTTCTGTGTACGCCATTCTACCATTTACTCTAAAACATCTAGATAAAGTTCCGTAGACAGTGCATTAAGAAAGCGTTTTTCAGGTGACCTACCTTAGTGACCCAGCTGGTCGCGATTTATGGAGAACCGAACATCTGTAATACCTAATAGGTACATGTTTTAACTCGTTTTTCACTATACTTGCTCAAAGAAATTATTTAGAATTCTTAATGAGCCCTGTTCAGTCATTCGCTTTTAAGTTCTTTATTTTTTTTCCCATAAATTCATAAAATTTTATACTCACAGACCTATAACTATAAAATTATTTATATAATCAAACAATAAACGTCCTTTTTTTATAATTTACTAAGAACTTTTTCTAGACGTTCTTTGTATAGTTTTAGTTGAACTACTTAAAGCCTTATGCTTTTTCAACTATACTATTAAATTCAACCAATAACTATATTTATTAAGAGTTGTTTTTACAATAATTGATTTAGAACTTTTTCATATTTAAATCCCCTGTTCTGTATTATTTACACTTTATCTATTGAGAGTGATTGCTCATGGACTTTATCTTTTATAACCATAAGGGGTTTTTACCTCGTTTAATCTCCCTATTTGTTTTTCTACGTTGTTCACTATATTTTCAGAGCTTTCATTTTTATTTCGTAGTTACTTCTTGTTGGTTTATTAACCAAAATAGATCAGCTTTTCAGTTATATTATTGATAATAGTTTAAAAAGAACTTATATAAAAAGGTCTTCTAAGTTTAATAATTTTCCTTATTTCTGATAACTATTTCAGGAAAAACCTAAAACAATGAATACAAATTATGGTAACATATTTATTCAACTGATTTTTCAGGACTATTACTACCACTTAAATCGACTTAAATGATTGTAAACCTAGAAATTTTTCTCTCCTGTGGAAGCAGATTTCCTATATAATACTTCAAGTTTTATTTTTAATTTAACATCAATAAAATACCACTAAGTACCCTTTTAATTTTCTTTTAGCTATGATTTTAGAACAGGAAATTTCACCCTAAATTAGACATAAATCAATTACAGTTTAATATTTTTTGATCCTTAAAAGTTTTTATTTTTGCTATTCGAAATTAATTATGATGCCTAAATAACTTCTTTTATGTTGGAATGTTGAATTATTATTGCAATTTAATTATAATCATTTTAGGGCTATTTTAATAGTACCCCAAAAATCTTGTACCTATCATAAGGATAAGTATTATAGCCTCCTATTACTTCAAAGTCTCATGTTCTAGTAGCTCTATTGATGCGTAATAGATAGAAAACTCTACGCTATGTGCAAGTAAATAGAAAAAGAATGCTGAGCTGTATTACTGGAATACGAATAGAGTACAACCTTCTGCTACGTCACACATAATATGCTCAACAGAATTTGAAATGCTTCAGCTTCTATTGGTTATACACTTTCAATGGCTTAAAGTTACCACCTTAAATTATTTGTATACCTAGACACAAGCCCTTAGTATGGACCAAGAATTTCATGATAATTTACTATTGGTTGGGTTGCGATGATCCATAATAACGTTAACTAATCTTTAAGAAAGAGCATGACTTTTAATAAATCTCATAGTGTGGGTAAGTTTTTAATTTAATAAAATAAAGGATATTTAATTACATTAAAACGAACCTAACGTATGGACTTTATTTTTAGAATAAATAGTAGTACAACACTAAGTCTATTCATTAATATTCATAGTGCGTGCTTAATGAGACCTGACGGGGAACGCGCCACTTTGTCGCTTACGATTGTATTATTTTAATAATATTTTTAGGCTGTATTAAATAAACTGTATAAAAATTATTTCTTTTTCTTTAAAACCGCAAACTAATAACATACCTTATGCATTTCAAATAAAATTTATACTTATAAATATAATTTACTGCAAATTTTGAAAATTTTGTTCTTGCGATATTAAACAATAAAAGCCTAGGCAGCAGCCTACCTAACTCTGTCAACCCCTATAAAGAACCTTATAATTTTAAGTGTACAAAAAGAGTAACAGTTGTGGAAATTATAGTGGTTTAAATCCCCCCGTCTAACTCGAACTATATCAGGATTTCACACTGTTGGCTTTTTCAAGTTACATACATTCTATACATGAACCCCTATTTTAGCTCAGGCCAGTCTTTCTTGATTTTATTGCTAGTTCATTATCATTCATCTAAATCTGGAATCACTTGTTTTGTTCTTTTTCGCACTTATAACTTTATCTTCTTCACTAATAGTACATTGCAGTCAATTTTTTTTTTTCTTTTTTCTAAACCTTTACCTTTGTCTTTTACATCTTCATTAACAGTTCATCTGTACATTTTCTGCTTTTTTCTACTTCCTTTACCTTCGCTTTTTCATCTTCATTTATCGGATCCTTTTGATTGCAACAGAATCATCATATAATCTGTCCCTTCTACAGGAAATCATTCTATGAAATAACTTGTACGAACCAGAAGCTCTTCATCATTCGGGTAGTTGGAACTACATGAGGTTACATAGGAGCGGGTGCTATAGGTCCGCTTGAGCTGAATCGGGACAGGGGTGCAGAATGGTCCAGCTTGAGGAAGATTCGGGCCCTCAGACCGCCCCCTCAGATTATTTAAGTTTGCGTCCGATCTATGGGATAGCTCTTTTGCTGTTCGAGTTTTTCTACCCCTCTCTGTCAGCTAAGCTTCTCTAAAGGAAGAACAATAATCTCCATTCTATCCTTTTACAAAGTTTGTCCTGGACTACGGACACCCGAACGGTACAGAAATAAAAGTTAGGCGGTCCTTATTTAGATATTTCTCTTTTCTTTTTCCTGTATTCATAAGCCTCCTTTTGACCCTGTCAACTAATAATTGCTGATGGGCGGTCCTTAAACCGAGTTAAAAAAGGGTGTGGTAGAGAAAGTTTCTTATAGTAAGAACCCCTAATTGGGATTAGAAGTTGATACATAAACAAGTTGTTCTAGTAGGGCATTAATCGTGAACTACTAGCCGGACCTCAGAAAGTTTTTTTGATTGAACCTGAAAGACCAGCACTTTCCTCGTCACTTAAGATAAACATAGAAAAATTAGATTTAGCTCATTTAGAACTGTACCACAAGTATAAACGGCATTAACTAAATAAAACATGGCTTGGTGCGAAAAGTCTAAATAGCATACGTAAAAACTAAAATACTTATAAGTAACTATAAGAGCGTAATCTGGTTAACGAACTCACTTTTTATTACAATTAGGAAAACTGTTTTCTTATTTTTTGTTAACCACTACTCCCCAGTACCATAAGGGACTCTTTTTCATTCTATAACTACTTTAATCTAAACTTATAGTTTTTTACATTACCTATATCTAAAAACTGTATTAACTTAAATTTTTATAGAAAAAATTTTTAGAAGAACGTTGGTTGAAAAAACCAAATAATCTAAGGTAGCCCTAAACGCTACGATATTGAAATTTGATATAGCACTAGGTAATAAAAATTCAGGATTACAAAGACTAAGACTGAAGCATATACTTGAATATTAAGGTGAAATAAAATAAAGAGGTACTAGCAACTGTTGTGGATCTATTAATATTTCATGCATAGGGTGAAAAATATTACCTATTATCTTGTAAAGAAACTCCAGACCCGTTAAACAATAATATATGTTTTAAGTTGATGTAACTCAAAATATATTTAAAATAGAGCTAAGATAAACTAGAGGCAACTTAAGAATATGTCGCCTTCAGTGCAATTATATAATAATTTACGGGTCCATTAGGAATTAACGCTAAAAAGTTAAATATATACTATTTAAACGAAATGTAGTGTAGTAAATATAGCAACCTATTACTGGGAATAAATGCACCGTTTTACTACTGAGCAATATTGACCCATAAGCAGATCTAATGTAAAATCTTTTACTATAGATTCCTGTAAAAAAAAGTGGGAAACACTAGGACCTAAGATAGCGAAATTATTATAAATGTATAAGTTAAAGCAATTAAAAGAATCACAATTAATCCACCAATCCTCTTAGGTCTTGATTATCTATCTAACGGTGGTATTCGCACGTGCACACCCAAGGGAAGTACAATCTTTGTTAGCAAACGTGTTTATTAAATGGAATATAGCAATATTATAAGCAGATTAAACCTATAGCTATAACCAATCCTACGTAAATTGAGACATTAGTCTGAATAAGAATTTATTTTTTTTTAATTCTTTTTGAATAATCCTACATAGGGACTAAAACACAGTAGGTATTGCCCTATCATAAACATAAAAGTAATACAGTACTAACTTTATTGGTCAATAAAGGAGAGAAACGAAATTAAATAATATACACCGACGAACCATGGTGCGCACGTGTTATTAACGCGGCAAACTGGCGTAAGATCCTTCCATCGGCATGGTAAGTCAAATAATGGAGAACCTAACCGGTGACACTTTTGAGCCATTAGCTCGCATTACTAATGCATTACCTTTAATAGTTTTAACATTTCCGGTAGTGTAAGGAGCTATTACGAATATTCATTATTAATCTAAACTACCTAAGATCATTTAATGTTACCAACCATACCCTATTGTTTATAAAAAATAAACATCTCAACTCTATTAGGTTAAAAAATGCCGCTAAAGAACTTTATAAGGCTTGCAATTCTAGTAAATCAAAAACTAACTCAAAAGTATGAACAAACCCCCTACACTTCTCACCCTACAAAGATCACAGGAATTTCAATTTTCCAGTTACTAGTATAATCTATCATAAACAGCTTAAACAAGCTTAAATGAGCTAAGAAATCATTTGATTATGCTTTAAATCAAATTTAGACCTACGATTGGATTTTAATTGGGTTGTTTGAAATACTATGCAATGGTATCTTACTCTTGAAAAAGTTTCGTACCTATATCATACCAGGATTTATCTTTCTAATTGAACTTATACCTTCAAACCGTAACGATGAAGCCACATTAATCCATTAAATTTGTGGATTTTACATCAATCTGAAAGATAATCATAATGTTTTACTACCTAATAGATTAGGGTTTTTTTTTTAGAAAAAATGGAAACTAAAATTCATATTGGTCATAGTATCAGCAAAGTCAAACTATTGTTAAACTCAATGCAATTTACCTCCTGTATTGTAGTATATATTTCCTGATCTAAATATTCAACTATTTTTCTCCACTATCTCGATCTCTACTTAGTGTTTGAATATTATAAATCTTCGAAATTGTATCTTCGTAAACCTAATTTTATTGTTGGTTGGTATGGCAATACGAAAATCCAAAGTTTCCCCTCTGACTAAAACAATCCTTAAATTCAAATCTGGGTCTAACAATTACATTATGCGGATTGATTACAGGTCTTTCACCAGGAAGTATATCTGCAAACTCTGATTTTAACGTGGCTCAAGATAAACCTAAATTCATTTGACTGCTTTGTCTTAATATTTACCTATTTGTTTAAGACCTTCACCATAATGAGCTTTTTATTATTTACATTTTTACCCGGCTTGTTTAAACCAATAATAAATCCCGTCGCTTCTGAGTTAATAAGCGTGATAATTTTCCTAATAAATAATAAGTTTATCTTTTACATCTTCCAATTGAATCTATTGATAGTTAACATATCTCCGGTTTAGGGCCATATGTATTGGACGACACCACCTAAGTATTGTTGAATAAAATATAATAAGTTAAGATCTGTTAGTAATGTAGGACCTATTGGAAAGATTCAAATGAACAGTCAACCTAATTTACATGTTTTTTTTATTCCTATCTACCTAATTATACTAAATGAACCCTCACGTCTATTTAAACCAGAATCAGACTCTAGGGTTACAACTGTAGAAATTTAAGGTAGAATATTTTTGTTTAAATCGCAATTGTTTAGGATGGGACTTTGACATAGGAGTTTCAAACCTTGTTGGCTGAATGAAACCGGAGTTTAACATCCTGTTTCTTTGAACCCCTTAGAGTTAACACCTAAAATCGAATATTCTGCATTTATCGATCAACTTGGCCGGGGGTCCTACTCTTTTGCTCTTTTACAGCAATACTGTTAAGTCATTGTTGACTGTAGGTCAGCGATTCCATTTCGTTTTCACTCATCTTTAAAGCGTTGTTACCGTACCCTGAGTATATACCTCAGCACTAATAGTTTTTCAATTATAGCTTGGTAACCTTCAGTTAGAAATCCCCGAGCTTTGGACAGTTTTATCCCTATAGACCACCTTTATTCCCCTCAGCGTGTCCGTCGAGGATCATGGCCTCATATAATCCTATATGAATAGATTGAACTAAGATCTAATTATAATACAGGTATTACTAGATACTGTTTAAACTATCAAATTGAAAATATCATTACCATATTAAATGATTCACTATGTAATCTTTCTAAAAAAGTAAATAGATACTTGATTATTATTAATTCCTACTTCAAAAAATCCCAATAATAGCTATATTTGTATGTTGAAAATTATACATAGAACAAACTTAAAAACGACTACCTGCACACCAACTTTTCATACCAAAAAAGCCGGCAACTTATAACCCCTAGCTAAAGGTAACACAATTATACTTAAAATGCTACACTATTTATAATTCATAGCAATAATTCCTCTTTAGTCATAAGAAAAGCAACAAGAACCGCTTAAAGTCAATACGCAGGTTCTCGCTCCGGCAGAACTTACTATAAATGTATGATGGCCATACGATTTTGTCTAACAACATCGTCAAGGTTAATTTAGAAACTTTACCATAAATTAGGAATGTTATAGATAAAAATGCCAAATTTTAAGAAATAAGGCATTAATATTATATTTTTTTCTATTAAATACGGCATCCTAAGATTCTTATTAAAAAAGTTTACTAAGGTTAACTCATGTTTGTTATTTTTATATATCCAAATTATTCTTATGTTATTACGCTAGATACATATATATATCATTAGTTCATAATGAAATAGGGGATTCATTGTAGATTTGAAGTACAATCCTTATGTCCGTCAGCATCAATGTTTACCCTTTAAAACCTAATACCACTTTAGAATATGAGCTTGCACTAGGGCTGGGCTTAAACCTTCTTGACCAAACCCCCCCCGGGCCCGGATTAGGAAATAAATATTACCTGCACCCAGCCAAGCAAAATAATTCTCTAAATGACATTATAATAAGTTAGCCATATTAGGTCAATAACAAAATTGTCTATATTTACAGATTTTCTATAACATACGCCATAGAACTGTGTAATATTCCACATATTTTCTGAACACTGACCTAATAAAAAATACTCCTTCTCTATTGATTAAAATGAAACCTTGATTTTAGCCTACCGGGATATGCATCACCATTTTATACATTGAAGGGCAGAGCACAAAAGAATGTATGACAATCCCCTGATGGTTATAAGAAATCTAATACTGTGTTAACTCAGGTACTATACCTCCTTGTTATCTACTTTCTAACATTCTTAATCATCCTTTGATTCTAAAATTATGAGTCTGTACTATAATAATCAAATGCTATAAATTCTTCTTAGAAATCGTATAAAACAGGATATGGTAAATCTAATATTCATTGGTGACCTCTGGCTAAAACTGTCATTGAGGGATGCAGTTTTATTTTCTATCCATTAAATAATAGAAACTTTAAAAATGGAAAGGCTATAAGCTATCTAATATAACTGCAAGGTGTTTATAGTCAAAATTAACCTCGATTAAAGTCTTAAATTCATGTAGTTTCCTAACCATAATTGGACTATTTTATACCTTTTGAATAAGGTTTTCCACGGTGTAGTCTTCTAGGGGATTTTATATTTCCTGCTGATTGTCCATTGTTTACATCCATTAAGATTTTCACTATTCAAACTACTTAGGCTCTGATAGTTCCGCATTATGTGAATTTAAAATTCATAGTTTTTGTAGGTAAGGATTTTGAACCTGATAAATCATATTTTCTCTTTTGAAGATTTCCGTGAGTTTTTTATATCTCTATAAATATGTACTTCCACTTATACTCAAAAATTAAACCACGCTCTTCTAGCCTGAAAAAACAAAAAACTACCTATCGGTTCAATCCCTTTCAGTAAATGAACACTTTTTCTATAGTTATCGGATACCTCCTTTACTGCACTCATTTTTAAACTAGTTTCTCGATGATTTTACTAGAAGCTTTTTGCTCATTAACTCCATAGCTGATTCATTATGAGTTTTTCCAAATAAGGGTTATTACTTTTGACTTTTTTAAACTCATTTTATTTTTAGGTTTTTCTGAGCATACCGACTCGACTACATAGCCCGATTGTTCCTTTACATACTAATTCTTTTAAAACTTACTAATCTCGCTTTTAGTTTGTTGCGAGTTGCTTATGATCAAGGAGAACCTCCACTACTTTAGTGATGTTATATTCAGGATTTAAGCTTTATCCAAAACAAATGTTGTTTCTCTGAAAGCAAATCAAGATAATTTCAACGTTATTCTAATATTTAACTTCAGAGAAATTTAGAATACCCATATTTAATTAACGCTCCTGAAACTTATTAACTATCTCTAATTTTTAAAATAACTAAATTCAAAATTTATCTTTTGAAATCTTTTAGATAGGTCTTTAAGACCCTGACCTACTAAATATCATTTGTAATTTTTAATTAGTAAACATATTATATCCCCTGATTTTATTTTTAGTCTCTTTAAGTATCTTTCTGCGTCAAAAGCCATCTAGGTTACCTTTTACGGCTGGGTTATTTTATTAACCCAGGGGTTATTACACTGACGAAGCACTATAAAATACGTATAAAATTAACCGTAATTTAACAATGTGATCACCAATTCTTAAACACTTTTAATTAGGCACTTTCTACCATGGGTTTAAAAACTTGTGGGATATTAGGGTGATCCCGAAGTTTTTTATATTAAAGAATAGAGTTATGACCCTACATTAAATAAGATTAACACAAATCAATACAATGATGTTTACCATGTGTAACTCAACTAAACTTTCCATTTGTCGTGAGTAGCGCTATCTTGGAAATATAATCCTCCAGCGCTAGGGCGCGTCTTAGTACTTAAATGATATTTAATAATTTTTTATAGTTTTGGTAAATAACTATAGAATTTTCTAAATTTAAATTAGAATTGTTTCTTTAGAATAAACAATACCTACCCTGCTCCTTATACACAATATCGGCGTATATAAACAGTTTACTTATACCCAACAAAAAATAAGGCTACGTAAGTAATATAATCACTCATTAAAGCAAATAACGAGGTATCGCTCTGGAAAGCAAACCAAAAGACCAATAATTGAGTTAAGAGAATAATTGGTTTTTTAATGAAGGGGTTTCTAGCTACACCTCCCTATTTTAACTCCCAATATACTACTCCTCTATTCCTACTCTCTGCTCCTAATACACCCACTTTGTTGCCAACCTTCCACTTATTATTTTTGAAAGAAAGTAACACCGGAATGCCTTTTTAATAATAATCTTCACATGAAGTCTTCAATACCTACTTTGCCCTTAAAAAGTTCTTTCTATTTTTTTTGTAGGAACGCGACTGGTGCGAGGTATGCATCCTCCAGCCTATAAAATTGAGTTTTTGACTACTATTTTTCTTGGAGGCGTGAAATAATAAGTGGCCTAGTAGGCATTGCTTATTTAGTTTGTGTGGAGAAAAGCATTTTAGGTTACTCTATTCCGTATAAGTATTTTAAAATTTATTTTGGATTTTATAACAATAATTAAAAGATTTCGTCTCTATCTTTTTTAATGCATTTTTACCTAAAATACCACAATACAAATCCTGCAGTAATAATAACTATAAATATAAGTACTATTAATTGAAACATATAATCCCCATTTTCAATAGCCACTAAGACCAAGAAGAAAAAAGACCAGAATCTTCTAAATCTCGAATGAAAAGATAACTAAAGCATAAATAAAGAATTTTCACAAAATAGATTTTTATTATGCCCTAAATAACTTGAAATCCCACACTTCGAGATAAGTATTTCTCTTGGGTAGGGTTTGTGTGTAATATCAACATTAAGAGTAAAAATAAATATTGTTAAATATTGGACACACAAATAAAAATAAAAGCATATCGTACTCATTTTAACCATAAAAAGAATTTGTCCAATATGTTCTCCTGCTTGGCCATTCTTTATTAATAAATAAAAATAAATAGATTTGCTAAATTGTTATTAAACGGATAATAACAAAAGATATAGGATTGATATAGCTATAAAATGTATAATATTTTAAAACTTAAATTTTTGTGCGTGACCGGTGGTCCACAAGGAATTGTTTTCTTATTCATAATATGCCGACCTAACATTAACTTTATTAGTACAGCACCTTTTAATCTTAAATTTTTCTAATAAAGTCATCAATATTTCTAGGTCCCGGAAGCGAAAACATTTTTTTTTCTATAACTTTAATAGACTCAGCACTATACACTAGTTTTATAGCGATTTAAAGATAAGGGATATTAATACCTTTATCTATAAGCTGCATTAAAACCATTTTTTTACCAAAGAATCCTATTAAAGGGGTTACACCTACAAAGACTGAGAAAAAAAGTAAATAGCCTAAACCTTAAAAGCGAAGAACAGATTAAATATAAAATAACCTTTTTAATTGATTTACTAATTGAATAGAGAGAAATTAGTTTTTTTATCCATTTAATTCTTCATGGTTCTTTATTTTCACCCTAGTTATAGGCAATATAAAGAGAAACCTAATTGCCTAACTATAAGGAAAAAGCAATTTAAATTACTAATTGTTATTGTGGTAAATAAAATATAAATGCTTGAGTTGACTCAATACTAGATATACCTAAAGCTAATAATATAAACTAATGCTTATTTGTACTATAAGCCAATAATCTTTTATTCTAAAATTTAGTAAAGACTACACTGTTCCCCTAATATTATAAGAGGGAATAAAAAACTCATTAATAATAGAGTTCAATATTTCATTGCTAATAACGCCTGACCCATTATAATAAACTAGTGCAACAATAAAATAAATATAGCAATTTTAGCTATTAAAGGCTAGCAAATGTTTAATATAGTAGGTATAGCACATAGACGGTCCCATATGATGTCGGTTAAAATTTATTCGTCCAAAATTAAAGAAATAACAACTTGTATATAATCATATTACTTCATCACAAGAATAGTTTATTTTAATACTCTACCTTATTCTGTTCAATTCCTGTTTTCTTAATTGGACGAATCCTGATCGAAACCTTGGTTAGTTAAATATTCTTTCTGAGTTGGCCAATTTTTGCACTTTTAGCTCAATCTTCAAAATCTTAGATTTAACACCAAAGAAAGTGTTTATTTATTTAGCAAAAAACGGTAAATATTTTTCATAATATTCTGAATGATTGACCATTCCAAATCTCAGTATTAGTTTTATACGATAAGTTTGACCCACATCCAAATGAAATCCCTACGTAAACTTTTCCAATAGTAAATTCTCTCCTGATATGTGATTACTACAAAAGTATACTACACCGACTTCCCTTGTGTATTTATCGTAATTAGTGATTCTCTTAGTACTATTTTAAAACAAGCTCACCACTTGTAAAACAGCTAACCATTGAAGGGTGTCTAATTTGAAACTAAGTAGGGTAATAATGGTCTTGCTAAAGCAAAGTATCAGGAAAAGCCCTCCTAAGAGGTAAGTGAATTAGATCCTTTATTTAAAGAAGCTCTAATATTAATTATTTTTGCAAAGACCTTTCAGCTCTTATGTTCCCTGTGTCATCCTTAATACTACTTTTTTAATTATAATAATAATCAGAATAATTCTGGGTTTTAGAGGAATTTATAATCAAAAATGAAGGTCTTACTTTTTGTTAACTCAGATTGATTAAAGGAACACATCTTGTAAACCATCACAAAACCATTTTCTTTCTTTACCTATTTTTTCCCCTCAAAATAGGGCTTATTAAGTTTTTAAAAATGATCTAGGTCTCTTAGGCATGGAAGACTTAAAATTATGAAATTAGACCTCGAAATTGTCACCCTACGTAGGTTTTATGGTGATTTCCGAAATCAAACAAGAAAGCATCCTTCTGCATCAGAGCAATCCTGATATAATCAGGGGGTCTAAAAAGGGTAGTTTGCTATTGTCTAAGTAGACACAGTAGGAATAAGTTTGTCTTTGATAATTTGGTTATGAAGGGGATTTTAACTTGATAACTTCTTTGAAGCCCAGTAGAGTATATCTTAGACGCGAGCTAAAAATTTAATAACCACATCCAACTACCATTTGATCTCGTTGCTCTTTTACAAATTAATACTGTCTGGTCGAAGATGTAATTACTGAGCTTTAGATCCCGCGGAATTGGCCCTATTTCGTTTGTTACTCATTCTTCTGGGCTATTACCTATACCTGAGAATTTTAGTTCAGCCCACTCATATTATTTATGATATGATGGCTTAGTACCAGAAACTTTCAGGGGTTTCCCCGGAAATTTGATAATTATACTCCCAACCGTTTGTTGTGATAGGATTTCCCAATTCCTTTTTAGGAGTATCAAAAAATGAATGGTGCTGCACTTACTTATATAAAAAGATCCCATAGCAAATTCCTAAAGAGATATTATATAGAGTAAGGTTTATACATAAATCTGTTATGTCTTATATCACTTATACTAGTTTATAAATATAATATAATTATTGCTAGAACTTAGTACTCCCTGAATTGGGCAATACATTAAACCTGT
>JACYFI010001315.1:0-11250 GCA_020975735.1 Ophiocordyceps xuefengensis | reverse complement strand
CTATTGTTTTTAACAAAGGGGGTTTTCCCTTGTTACAATCTCCTATTTGTTTTCTACCGTGTTCCTTATTAGCTTTCCATTTTATTCTAGGTTACTTCTGTATGTTTTATAACCACCATAACTAGATTCCAGCCTTCAGTTAATTTTATAATAAGGTAAAAGAGACTTTATTAATAAAAGTCTTCAAGTTTTATAATAATTTTTATCTATTTTCTTTGATAACATTTCGGAAATAACTCTAAAACGAAGAATAGCAAAGTTATGTCTACCATGATTTAATAACCTCAATTTTTCAGGACTTTACTACCACTATAAAATAAGATTTAATGAAATTAAAACCTTAGATTTGATCTTTCCACGTAGAAGTAGATCCTTATAATAACCTTCAAGTTTTTTTATTAAATTCATATAAACCAGTAAGTCCTTTCAGGTTTCTTTAGCATATATTTTGTTACGAACATGGAGATCTTTCACCTATATTAACATCAAATTAATACAGTTTTGTAAATAGTTTTAGATCTTTAAAAAGTCCTTTATTTTCTCATTAGGATTAGTATGATGCGAGAATAATATCTTTTATTTGTTGAAAGTTTAATTATTTTGCTTACTATAATTTATAACGATTTTGGGCCTATTTTAAAGTTAAAAACCCAAGGAACCTGTACCCTATCATAAGGGAATATAGGATTAGTAGCTCTATTAACTCAAAGCTAAATGTTCTAGGACTCTATATGTGCGGAAGGAAAAACCTCGTAACCAATGTCAAAGTACAGCTAAGAAAAGAATTGCCTGAAGCTTGTATTATGGGTAAAATAAACGAAAAAGTTTCAACCGTTTAATGAGTTCAAGAATTATATCTCAACGAATTTGAATTGCTTCAGGCTATTACCTTAGGCGTTATAATGCCCATAGCTAAGTTACAAGCTGGTAATATTTTGAAACCTAGACCAAGGCCCTAGGTAATGAACCCCAAAAAATTTCATCATAATTATTATTGGTTGGTTGCGAATGAATAGATTATATAAGGTTACTAAATTTTAATGTAAAAGGGTATAACTTTTTAATAATGCTCTTGTCGTTATTTTTAAATTGAATAAATTAATAGATACTTATTACTAACGACAACCCCTAACCGTATTGACATTTTATTTTAAGAAATATAGCTCAGGTAACACTAAGTCTAATATATTAATATACTCATAAAGGCGTGGGCCATTAATGCCTGACGGGAGGGGGCCGCCCACACTTGCGCCTACCGGAATTGGGTTTTTATTAGTAAATTTTTAGCTGGGTATTATAAATGCGTATAAAAAGTATATTTTTTCTTAATACGCAAACTAATAATATATTATGCATGAAAAATTTATCTTTATAATTAAAATATAATTAACTGCATTTTGCAAAATTTTATTTTCTTCATTTTAAACAAATAAAAGCCTAGTGCGCAAGCCTAACTAACTCTGTCCCTCCTATAAGTACCTTTATAATTTTAAGTGTACAAAAATGATTAATCGTGCCGTAGATAAAAGGTTAATCACCCCCGTCTAACTCGAAATATCTATCAGCATTCACACTTTGCCTTTTCAGTAACATACATTATACAATGAACTCTTTTTTAGCCCTCAGGCTTCAAGTTTTCTGAATTTTATTTTCTAAATCATTATCATAATATCTGAATGTGGAAATCCACTTTTTGTCTTTTGACTTCCTTTTACTCTTTATTTTTCTTCACTAACAGTGTACATTTTGATTCATTTTTTTCTTTTTCACGTAACTCCTTTACCTCTGTCTTTATACATCTTCATTATACAGGTATCTGTACGATTTTTCGCTTGTTCTACTCCTTTACCCCCTCTTTGCTTTACATGTACAGTTTATCCGATTCCTTTCGGATGGGCAGCAGGAATCATCACTAAATCGTTCTTTCTTAACAGAAATCATTTCTGAACTTTGTAGCGATACAAACGCTTGCAGTCATTCGGGCTCTATTGGAACTACATGAGTTGAAGCCATAGGGAGCGGTGTGGCATGGATTGGTCTCTAGCTTTGAGTGGAATCGGGACAGGGTGCAGATGGTCCAGCCTTAGAGATCGGCCACAGACCCCCCTTGCAAATGAGTTTAAGGTTTGCGTCCCGGATCTTATGAAATTACCTCTTCGGCGTTTTCCAGTCTGCTACCTTTTCTGTCAGCTAGCTTTTCTAAAGGAAGATAATAATTTCTCCATCTCCATCGTTTTTTACAAGGTTTTGTCTGGATCTACTCACGCCCGAACCGTTTACAGAGATAAAATTAGCGGTCTTATTTAGATTACTTCTCTTCTCTTTCTTCCCTTCATCATAAAGGCCTCCTTGTTCGCCTGATCACTATTTATGCTAAGATGGGCGGTCTCTTAACCCGTTAAAAAAGTGTGTGGTCGAGAAAGTCCCCTTGTTATAAGAACGCAACCTATTGATTGAGTTATACAATAAACAAATGTTTTTTCATATTTTAATACGTGAACCACTAAGCGCTAGATTTTTTTTTTTTGATTGAAACCCTAGATAAGACCAAGCACTATTCTCGCTATTTGATTAAACTATAATTATGATTAGCTAATAGAACTGAACACAAGATACTAGTAAACTGAATTTCCTAAGTCACAATGGTTTGGGGCACGAGAAGTATAAAGTATTATGATACGGTAAAAACAAATACATTTTTATAAGTATATAAAGAGCGAATAACTGTGTACGACTCCTTTTACTTAAATTAAAAACCTGTTTTACCTTATTGTTGTTTAACAACTAGCTTCCCGTACCATAAAGACCTACCTCATTAACTATTACTACCATTATCTAATACGCTTTAGTTGTTTGACCCTCCTAATCTAAAACGTATTTAAAGTTTAAATTAGTATAGAAAAATTCAGTAAGAAAGTTGGTTGAGAAAAAACTCAATGATAAGTAGAGCCTAACTAGTATACATTGAAAAATTTGATTAGCACTAAGGGATTAAATTCAGGATATACAATAGCTAAAAGCTGAAATATAATATTGTGAAATTATTTAAAGGAATAATTTAAATAAAGAGGATACAAGAAAACTCAGTGTCTAATATAATCTTTAATTTGCATAGGGTTGAATAAAATATCTACTCTATCGTGTTAAAAGCCATCCAGACCCCTAAACCAATAAATATACATCTTTAGTTAAGTAACCAAAATATATGGAAAATAGAGGCCTTAAGATAACCTAGAGCGGGTAAAAACTTGAAGAATATTGGTCGCCTTCATGTGCAATTTTTTGATAATAAAGTTACGGAGGTTCCATTAGGAGTCTTAAGCTAAAGAATAAAATATATAACTTTACTTGAATATAGTGTAGTAAATATCGCCACTCTATAACGCTATAAAATACACGTTTATCTCTAAATCCGTATTTTGACCATACAGATTCTAAAATAAAAATCCTTTACTTATTAAGAATCCTGCAATAAAAGGGAAGCCACTAGTCACTAAGACCTAAGCCAATTCAAATTACTTATTGAAGTAAAGGTAAAGAATCCCATTATCCACCATATCTTTCTTAAGCTTGGATTATCAACTTATCAGGGCGTGTATACAGCACCTGCAAACAAGGAATAACAATCCTTGAGTAGAAAGGGCGGTGTTTATTAAAATCGGATATAGCAATATTATAAGAAGAATAAACTATACTATAACCCAATTCAACCTCAATGAGACTATAGTCGAAAAGCAATTGTTTTTTTGTTATATGTTGTGAAATGAATCCCTAACAAGAGAGCTAAACACAGATAGGCTATTGCTCCTAATCAATAAGACATAAAGTATCAGTACACAGTTTTCAATTAAGCGAGATAAACGCAATTTAATAATATTGAACACCGCCGTAACCATGTGGAGCCGGTAAGAAACGGCGGGAAAACTTGCGAGGTTCCTTCCATCGCCATGGGGTTAATAAATATGGAAGGGCCCTTATCCCTGTGGAAACTTTTTTTAGCCATACAGCCCCCGATTAATAAAACATTATCCTATGATAGTTATAACTTTTCGTTGTGGTAAGGAGTATTGAGAATATTACATTTTATAATTAAACTACCTAAAAGATCCATAATGTTACAGCAATAGCCCATATGTTAAAAACAATCTCCAACGTCTATTAGTTAAAAATGACCGCTAAAAAGAACTTTTGATTGTCTGCAATTCCTAGTAAATCACCAACTAACTAAAAGGTAATGCAACAAATCCCCAGAACCTTCTTCACCCTTACAACATCAAACAGGTAAATTAGTTCCATACTGTATAATCATCCATAGAAAGTAAATCAGCCTTGAAATAGCTAAGAAATTTTTGATTATGCTTTAAAATCCAAATTTAATCTACACGATTATATTGGGTGGTTTTGGTAACTAACATGGTTATTTATCTTAAAAGCTCTACCATATTCCTACCCAATTTTATCCTTTCTAGTTTGAAATTTGACCTTCAAGACCGTAGACTGAGGCACGAATTATGCATTAAATGTGTTGGTTTTACCAATCAAGCAAACATAAATCATAAAATTTATACCAATAATAGGTGGTTTTTTTAAAAACATTGGAACATTATATAGGGTATATCAGCAAAAGTACCTATTGTTAAACTAATTTGCAAGATTTTACCTCCGTATGTATATATTTCCTGATCCCTAGATATTCAACTATTTTCTTCCATGAATCTTAAGATCTCTACTATCGTTGAGAGTATCTAAACTCTCAATTGTACTTCGTACCTAATTACTGTGGTTGCTGGCAACGGAAAACACATCAAAGTTCCCTGCTGACTTAACAATTCCCTGAAATTCAATCCTGGTCCCTAACAAAATTAACATTTATAGAAATATTATTACTAGGTCTCTCAATCATGATGACCCTGCCAAACTCTGATTTTAACGGTCAGATAAACCTAACTCTTGGATGGCTTTTATATTTTACTATTTGATTTAAACCCCTTCGAACATAAGAATGAGTCTTTTATATTTACAATATTTTTACCCGCTTTGTTTAAACATAATAAAAATCGTTCCGCTTTTGAGTTAATAACGGGATTATTATTCTAAATAAATAATAATTTCATTTAAATCTTCAATTGATCTATTGAATAGTTAACTATCTCTCCGGTTTAAGCCATATGATAGGAACCCGACACCACCTAAGTATTGTGTAATAGATATTAATAAGTTTAAGATCTTTTGTATGTAGGGACCCTACTGAAATTTCAAATTGAACGCCCGTAAAACCCTAAATTACATGTTTTATTTCATATCTACTATTTATACTAGATTTGACCTCACCAGTCTATTAAACCCAGATCAGAACTCTTAGGGTTTGCAACTGTAGAATATAGGTACGATATTTTTTTTAATCGATTGTTTAGGATGGACGTTTGACATAGCGCGTTTTCACCTTGTTGCGATTTGAAACCAGTTAAAATCCCTGTTTTTTCGAAACCCGATTAGAGATACACCGTTAAAATCGATAAAATACTTGGCTTATTCGATCCACTGCCGTCGTATTTGTTGGCTGCTTTACAGGCAATACTGTTTAGTTTGTTGATCATTAGAATCCGCCGATTTTGTCCCATTTCGTTTTCCACATCTTTCTTAAAGGCTTGTTTACCGATAACCTGAGTAATTACCTTCAGCCCACTATAGTTTTCAATTTATAGCGTGGTACTTACAGCTTATAAGGTTTAACTCACGGGAGTTTGACAGTTTATCGACCGCATGAAACAACCTTTTCGTCCCTTTGAGGGGGTTCTTGAGGATCATTGGCTCATATGTCCCTATTTGAATAGATATGGAAACTAAAGATATTATTAAAATACAGGTATTAAATAGATACGTTAAAACTAATAAATTTGAAAATTTCATAACCATATAATGATTCACTATGTAATCATCTAGATAAAGATTACTATACTTGAATTTTATTTGAATCCTGTACTTTCAAAAAATCCAATAATTAGCTAATTCATTGTCCTGTTTGAAAAATTATAATAGACTAAACTTTAATAAACGACCCTACCTGACACACCAACTTTTTCCTACCAAAACAAGGGCCGGAAAACTATACACCCCGTAGTAATGGTAACACAATTAATAGCTTAAATACATTCAATTTATATTCTTATAGCAATACTTCTCCCTCTTAGTCTATAAAAAGCAACTAGAATTGCTAAGAGCCAATAGCGTAAGATATCTGCCCGGGCAACCTAGTTAATGTTCATGGCATAATCGGTTGTCCTTAATATCGTCAAAGGGGTTAATAGAACTTACCAAAGAGGGAATCGTTATAGGATAATAGCATTATTTCTATAAGAAATGAAAGAATTAATATTATATTTTCTATTAAAACGAATGCTAAGATTCTATATAAAAAAAAGTACTAAGGTTAAACTCATGTTGTTTATTTTTATGTATATCAAGAACATTATTCTTATGTTATACCCTATACCATATTATTTATTTTTTTTTTAGCCATTTAATGGACTAGTGGCATTGTAGTATTCTTGGAACTACAATCCTTATGTCCCGCGGTAGACATCAATTGTTTTACCTTTACATAACTAAGACCCCTTATATAGAGAGCTTGCACTTAGGCCTTGGGCTGTAGACCTTCTTGTACCCTCAAACCCCCCCCCCGGCCACCCGGCATTTAAGGACAAATCTAAATATACATGCCCCTAATGCAGCAAAAAAATTACTAAAATTGACATTATAATTAAGTTAAGCATTTATTGTAGTCAAAAATGAACAAATTTGTCCTCATATTTACAGATTCTATAACTTGAATACGGGCATTAGAACTGGGTAATATCCACATATTTCTGTACAACTGACCATAAAATACTCTTCTCTACTAAATAATAAAAACTTGAAAACTTTGATCTAGTCTACCAGGGATATGCATCACAATGTTTATACCAAATGAAAGGTGCAAGCAAAGAATGTATGACCCAATCCCCTGATCCGTATACACAAAATCTAAGTATGTGTTGAACTCAAGGGTACTAATAATTCTTGCTTTATTACTCTAAACAATTCTTATCCTCCTTGTCTAAAATATCAGATTCTGGATTCTTATTATGGAATCAAATCTATAAGATTCTTCAATTAGAAATCTATAAAACAGATACTGGTTAACGTCAATAAAAATCTTGTACCTTCGGCTAACCCTGGTCATTGAGGGATCATTTATTTTATCACCTAGTTAAGAGATCCTAATTTAGAAAAGATGAAAGGCTATTAGGTATTAAATACGTAACTGAGGGTGTATAGTTTTATAATAAACTCGGGATAAAGTCTATAATTATGTAGTTGGTCCTACCATAATTGGACTTTATTTTAACTTTAAATTGAAGTGGTTTCACGTCGTGGTCTCTTAGGGAATTTTATATTCCTGCTATTGTCCTATGTTAATTCCATTAAGGATTTTCACTTTAAATTACTTAAGGCTTTTAGAATTACCCCAGCCGATATAGTGGTAAACATTTTTATTCATAGGTTATTGTGAAGGTAAGATTCTGAACCTGAAAATTTTATATTTTCTCTGTTTGGAAGATTCCCTGAGTTTTATATCTATAAATAGTACTTCCACTTATTTAAAAATTTTACGCAGCTCTGCTAGGCTGAAACAACAACTACCTATCATTAATCCTATCAAGATGAACAACTTTCAATATGTATAATCGCGAATCCCCTGACTTGCACTCAGTTTTTAAACTTAGCTCTTCAGAATTGAATTCTTACCCTGAAGCTTTTTGTCTCATTAACCAATAGAACTGAGTCATTATAGTATTTTCCCAAGTAAAAGCGTTTATGATCTTTTACTTTTCTAAACTCAATTAATATTTTAGTTTCTTCGAGGCCAATAGCGACCGAATAAGAGCTGAATCTTCTACTTTTACATATATTCCCTTTTAAAGACTTACTAATCCTTCGCTTTAGTTTGTTGAGTGTTATGATTCAATGGAACATTCTGAAATACTTTTAGTATGTTATATCAGATTTAATTTATCAAAAGTGTAATGTTTGGTTCTCTAGAAGCAAATCAGAATTTCCAACCGTATTCCCTAATATTGGTACAGAAAAATTAGGTACCCATATTTAAGTTAATGCCCTTGAAATTATTTAAAAACTATCTCTAGGTTTTTAAATAGCTAAGATTTAAAAATATTTTTGAAATCTATTAAGAAAGGGTCTTTGACTGACCTACATAAATATCTTATGTTAAATTTATGTAGTTAACCATATATATCCCCTGATTAATTTTTAATTGTCTTTTAAGTATCCTGTTCTAGCCCTCAAAGCACCTAGATACCAAACTATTTTACGGGCCGGGTATTTATTAAACCAGCGGTTATTAGCTGACGAAGTACGTATAAAATACCGATAAAACTTCGTCGGAATTAACATTGTGTCACAAATTCTACAACACTTTTGAATAGGCACTTTCTACCATGGTATTAAATACTTGTGTCGATATAGGCGCATCCCTCGAAGTTTTTTATAAGAATAGAAGTATTCATCCTACTCTAAATCAGTTACACTAAAATATACATGATGTTATCATGTAACTAACAAACTCTTCCATTTGGTGGGTAGCGCTAATCGTTGGCATATAAACGTCAAGCGCTAGGCGCGTCCTAAGATATATTATTTTTATAAATTTTTCAAGTTTGGTAAAAACAATAGCATTTACTAATAAATAAATCGTTTTTTTTAGTATAACATAAACTACCCTCCTCCTATATTACACAATCAGCAGTTATTAAACAGTTTCTTCATTAAACAAACTAAAATTAGAAGCTTTACGTATAGTAAATAAAAATGACATCAGTCTAAAGCGAATAACGCAGTTGCCTTCGTGAGAAAGCAAAACTATAATTGAGTAAGCAGAATGTAATTGGTTTTTTGTTAATGAAGGGTCTCATGAGCTACACCTATTTATGTAAAACCCCAAATACTACTCCTATCCTAAACTCCTGCTCCTATACACCCACTTTGGCTGCCACCTATGCACCATTTTATTTTTTTGAAGATTTAAAAACGGAAATGCCTTTTTAACTATAATCCTCCCTAACAATGAAGTCTACTATACCTACTTTTGTCCCCCTAAAAGTCATATTTTTGAGTAGTTATGAACGCGGCAACTGGTGACGAAGTATGGCCATGCCCTCAGCCTATAAAATGGAGTTTTTAGCATATTTTTTCTTGAGGCTAGAAAAAATAATGGGGCCTTTTAGGCATGCCTTGTTTAGTTTGTGTGGAAGAAAAAGACATTTAAGTTTACTATTCTCCTATAGATATGTTACAAAATTTTATTTGATTTAAAAATAATTCAACAGAATTGGTCTAACTAATATTTTTTAATGCATTTTCTACCCTAATTCAAATAACAAGCCCTGCAGTAATATTTACCTATGAAATATAAGGAACTATTATTAAAAAAAACCATGATACCCATTCTTCATAGCCAGCCTAGACCGAGGGTAAATTACCAGAATTTCACTTAATCTAATAAAGATAATACTAAGCAAAATAAAGAAATTTTTACACCAAATTGAAGGTTTCTTTTTTTGACCTAAAAAACCTATGAAATACACAGCCGAATATAGAGTATTCTCCGTTTTAGGGTAACGGTTTATGGGGTTCCTAATATAATAATTAAAGAGCAAAAATAAATATTGTTAATATTGAACACACAATAAAAAATAAAAAGTTCAATACTACTCATTTAACCCCATAAAAAATACATTTGTCCAGATATGAGTTACCCATGGCTTAGCCAATTCTTTAATTAATAAGAAATAAGAAATAATAGGCTTTGGTTAATGTTCATACAGGATATAAAAATAAGAATTAGGACTTGATATAGCTATATTATATTATTAAAACCTTAAATTTTTGGTGCCGTGCCCGGTGGTCCAGCGAGAATTGTTTTATTCAGTATAGCCGAAGCTAACATGACCCTCCTAGTTTGAGGTATAGCACCTTTTAATCTAAATTTTATAAAGGTTATTAATTTTGTATAGTGCCCGGGTAAGCTGGAAAAACATTTTCTTTTTAACCTATAACTTAAATAGTACAAAGCACCTATAACACTTGTAATATTAGCGATTAAAAGATAAGGGAATTATTAACCTGTTATCTATAGCTTGCACTAATACCATTTGTTTTACAAAGCATCCTAATAAAGGAGGTACACCTACAAATGAAAAAATAGTAATGCTAAATTAAACCTAAAACAAGGATTAAATATAAAAAATACCTGTTTAGATTGATTTTTACATAGAGTGTTTAGGAGACTATTAGTTTTATCCATTAATTGTTTTCAGTCTCATTATTTTTTCACTAGTTATAAGCAATAATTAAAGAGCAAACCTATTGCTACCCTAGTATGGAAAGATGCATTCAAATTACAATTGTATATAGTTATTAATAAGAATAATTAAATGTTTGAGTTACCAATTGCAGATATATCTAAAGCTGATATAATATAAAAACCTTACATGACTTATTGTTCTATAAATAGCAAAATAATCTTTTATGTTAAATTGAGTAAACCTACTACTGCTTCCTATTATTAAACGGGAGAATAACAGCACCATAATAGATCTGAAAGTGCCAGCTCATTTCTTTGCTATGAAGCCCTGACCCCTTGATAAATAACTACTTGCAACAATAAAATAATATGTAGAAATTTTTAGCTTATTAAAGCTGCAATTTGTAACGTATTAGTAGGTATAACCATCAAAACGATCCAATCTGATGTCCGGTTAACTTATCGTTGCAAATTAAGCAAATCACAATCTTTATACTAATCATATACTTCTCAAGAAGTAGTTATTTTAATATTCACCTTTTTCTATTTCCCTGTTCGTTATTTTGACATCTGACGAAACCTTGGTTTACGTTAATGATTTTTTGTCTTGTACCAGTTTTTGCTTACTTTAGCTAAATCTTCAAAAATCTTACTGGATTTTAACACAAGAACTAGGGTATTTATTGAAAAAAGGCGTAAAATCATTTCTTAATTATTTTTGAGATTGACATCTAAACTCAGTAATAATCGTTTATACGAATAAGGTTTACATCATCCCAAAGAAATTACTCAAACTTTTCATAGTATTCTCATCCCCTATACTTGTTGAGTTACTACAAAAGTATCCTCACGACCTTCCTGTTCTATGTAATTTACATTCCTCTAGT
>JACYFI010001374.1:0-16073 GCA_020975735.1 Ophiocordyceps xuefengensis | reverse complement strand
TAACATTTAATTTCACATGCTTTATTTAGGTACGCTGTTTATACCTTATTGGCTTGACTTACTTTTAGGTGAATTATGGAATAAGGTATACAATGTTAATGGCTTTGGCTGTTCATCTTTAGCACCCTATATGGGGGTATATATTAGCGGGATGAAGTGCTATAGAAAATATGCTATCTTAGGGGTCCTTTAAGAAGTGCACCCCGAAATCAAGATTAAGCTATGAATTTAGTTTTAAGTTCGTATTAATTAATCAATAATTTTGATTACAAATAAGTTTAAATTAAATATAAACCGTACAAGTTTCAAAAATAGTATGTTTAGCTTTACCTTTATTTTTATACTAATAATATTCTTTATTGTTTCTGGTAGCGATCGAACAGAGCTCCCTTTCGCATTGTAGCGTGGAGGTATTTAGATTCTCTAGGTCTCATCAAGGTCAAAGAATGCTATTGGAATTTCTTCTTTAAGAAGATCAGAGGGGAGAGAGAACTTTAAAAACGTTTTAAGAACTCTTCAAGAGACCTATGGTATCTCGTTGAATTTATTAAATATTTAAAAAAGTAAGTCCAGAACTTTATGAAGGTATAAGATTAATAAGAATTTAATTATATTCTAGCTTGACAAAAAGCGCTTATTTCCTTATTATACGACCGGAACGGCTATAAGGCTAAGAAATATTTTTTGTACTTCGCGCCATACTTATCTTAAATTTTTTGTTGCTTCGTGCTGACGAAGTGGACCCCGCAAAAAAATACAGCATAAAAAAATACAGCACTTATAACTAAGAGGTTTTATGTCATTAAATCACACCATTTGAGCCATTTTAAAAATAATACCGCGGAACATTAAGTCTTTGCCATTGTAATATTAGAAAAATTTAATATTGAACTATGTAATGGTGTCTTAAATTCTATAACTTAAATAGGCAAAAGAGGTAATTTATTAACTGACTAGTAAATGGTAAACAATCAGAGGGAGCTGCATCAAAGATGTTTTATTCCCTTAATTGGAATCATTTCAAATGATAATTTAATTATGAATTTAATTGCATTTTTTTTCCCTGCTCTAGGCATGCTTTGTGCTAGGGAAAAGGACCCAGCACCAATAATGGTATATTAGCTAAGCATTTAGGATATCTCAGTTTCAGTGTAATGGAGCGCAGCTCTTAAATAATTATTTAATTATAAAAATTATATAAGTTTAAACCTATCTAAAGTAGGATTAATTATTTCCGATTTTTTCCTTTATTTATTTTTAGCTATAGTGGTAATAACTCCTCTTGTATAAACGGTGTAAAATTGTAAAAAGGTTTAACCTTTTGAACTCTGCTCGGAAGTTCTCTATTTTACTACGTGTAGATTATTTACATCTACTGCTCAAAGCGTGTCCTCTTAATGTTAAACCCTCAATGTGATTTTTAGTCCTAAAAGATTTTGTTACGATAAGTTTCTTATAAAATCACCCAAAGGCTACTTAAAAAGGTCAAAGAGTTATTATATCATTTGAATCAATAATGTGACAGTAAACAGTTATAATTTGCAGTACTGAAAAGCACCTTTTATATAAGATTAATGAGCACTTAAAATAAGAATATAATTCAATTTCTGCTGTCCCACAAGCACGCACGCACAATAAGCTTTTATTAAAGATGGTCTAAGATAAGTTAACTCAATCTATAAAGTATATTTTTTACATACCAAGGAAAAAATGAATAGCCCACCAAAATATTTTGACTGAAGCAGAAACTCAGTTTAATATTGAGTACTAAAATGAAAATTTTAGATTACTTTTTCTAAATTTTAGTGCCATTGCTCATAAGTAATTAGGTTATAACATACTAATATACTAAATAAAATATTAGTAAACCGGAGTAGTTCAATCCTATTAGCAAAAGGCGCGAGTATGACGGCCCGAAGGACTAAGGATGGTATAGCAATAGAATAACATACCCTTTTAGTGTGTTAAGCACATATATAAAGCTAGCTGGCTACTTAATTATAAAACTTTTTCAAAAAACAATGTTAGAATTTAAGCTAAACATTTTAAAAATACATCTAAGGTTACAGGGAAAATGGGTCAAGCTCCTAAAAATATAAGCTTTATTACAAGAATTGTTACTAAATTTAAACCCTAGAATTTTAGTGGGGCTTATGCACGATGGGCCCCACTACTTCGTACACAAATCGTCTGCACATAATAAAGAACAAAAAAAAATAAGAATCACACCACGGAATCGGAATTAGTTACCACAGATTCGCCGACACGCCCGGCTTGTTTTTATATTTCGTTTTCTTTCTTTTTAGCACGAATACCCTAGTATGTATTATATGTGTGTTATATTATAAAGTATTTCTTTCTTCAGAGATGGTTATTAATACAAAATGCGATTTTGTTATTTATTAATTTGGGATTCATTAAAGTTTTTATCATGCTATTTATTTGATTAGGATGAACTACATCTACAGGAATAATTTTATAAACAAGACAAGTTTTTTAAACCTTAGTCTGAATGTAGGAAGGGCTTTATTGTTAGTTTTAACTTTAGGTATAAAAAGCTCAATAACTGTTTTTCTGTATTTATTTGATGCCGGGCCTTTTTCTGAATTAGATTCGACAGTTGTATGTCCAATCTGTTAAACGTCTTACTGCTATAAATATTTTGCATTTATATTATTAATATCCGTCTTATGTATGATATGTTGGGGGTATATTTTTTATAAAATATAAATTTTATTTCTAATATAGATCTATTAAATAGATAATATCCGTAAAGTATGCAGTATATGAATGACAATAAGACAACATTATATGAGCTTGCTAATTCTATAAAAGGCTGGGGCTCAGTTAGTTATGCAAGCCCAATTAGCAAATTAAAGAAACCCGCCGCTAGCTAGCCCACCGTCACTAATAAAAATTTAACACTACTAGTATACCTTCGTGATAGAATAGATCCACTATATATTAAAGATAATTATTAGGAGGTTTAGGGGCTGTCGCTTTTTGTGCCTCTTTAAAGAAATTGAAGCGTATCCTTATACCTCAAGAGTAAGGACAGGACGCCTTCCACTGTTGGCTGTGACTTAAACCAGGGAAGCTCGCTTTAAGTGTTTTGAGAGTCCTTCAAGTGCTTTATTTTTCTATGCTTTGCAAGCTTAGCTAAGAAAAATATTTTTTCGCACAGGTTAAATGTCGTTGTAGCTCGCTTTTTTGTGCAAGCACTCGGGCCGCTGCTGGCTGCTTCCTGCCAATGCCTGGAAAGCAAGCAAGATAAAAACGATGCGAGATTTCGCCACCATGAAAAGCAATGTCCATGTGTTAGGCTTAGGCAGTAAGGCTAAAGCGCAATCAAAATCTAAAGTTCCCAAGATGAAATTATTAATTTTTGTTACAATGGTTATTATCCTTTTTTTTAACTGTAGCCATGTTATGGGTGCAATTATTATGTATCTAGATACATAAACTCACAATGAAGAAAAAAATTAAAAGCTCTAACGTGGCTCCACCTACTTCAGAAAATAATTAGTACTTATAACTAGTGTATATAAACTTGACTCTACATCTTTCAATTATTTTCAATTAGGTATTTATAATAGACTACTAATCAATTTCAAATTTGTACAAAACATATTAAATATACAACCTTATTTGATATTTTATTTAGGTCTAGTTTGTATAGCGTATACTTTATGTCTTAACACAAAAGAATAATAGATACCCCTGTAGCGTGAATGATCAATTGAGATTTGCCTATAAAAAGAAATAAAAACCTTATTTAGGTAAATAATAGCTATCTGTTAGAATACGTAATTTAATTGCTGTATTTATTGACATAGATATAAGCTTTTCTATATTTGCTTTGAAAGTATCTTTTAACCCTCCCTTATTTAATATCTGAGTATGGTTATATTGGGGTCTGCATAATTTACAAAGAGTGCTAGTACTATTTATTCTATATAGCATTATGAAGGATCTTATTCTTTTTTTATCTAATATTAAAATATATCGATTACTAGGGTTAGTTACTGATTTGTGGTATCTTTATCTTTAAAATTAAATTGTTAGGTAATATAACAGACACAATATTTTTTTTATTTTGGTAGTGGAGATATTCATAGGGTTTGGCTTGAAAAACCGACCCGGTTTATGGGGCTGAATAATTCTGACTAGTAAGAGGCACAGCGTGGGAGCAACCCCCCTTGGAGGAGGTATTGGTTTTAGCCCGGGATTGTCCTTAATTTAAGTCTTAATGGGGTAATTCTTAGACTAATTTTCACCCTAATACCTTCCCTAAAGTTACTTAGAATATACCTTTTTTATAATTCTATGTTATAGGGGACCATATCGTTCTTTATGCTGTTTAGTTCACTCTTAGAACTACAATCTTTAAGGAGGGTTATTGATTCTCATTAGTGCTCAGGCTTAAGTGATAATTAATGAGTGCTCTTTTAGTAACCACCTATTCAGGTCCAGAAGGTTCCTATTATATTAGGACTAGCACCACGGATATTGTATCAATTGGTCTTTTTGTTTTTTCCGCAGGGGGTTTTATACGATAGAACTGGACCTAGATTATAATAACGTCCTCTACAGAGGTTTAGTTCAAATTATATGCCCTATATTGTCCTTATTGTTTTATCTATGTTTTAGTTAAATGTGGTATCACCTTTTATCTTCAAAAATTTATAGGGGGAGTCAATCTTTATACAGGATTTACTGATAAGTTCCATGAAAGGGATTCTTGGCATTTGTACATCTGTTGTATTATTCAGCAGCATTTGAATTTATATGCGTTTTAATCGCTACTACTCTTTCCGTTGGTTCATTTAGTAGATTCTTTAGACAATCTGTTATCATGATGTAACATAAAAGAGAATTATGAATATTATTTGAGATTAGTTCTTTTTACAGTAATTTAAGATATATTCCCTTGGTATGATACTTAGACGTATTCATTAATCTGGTTTACCTTTTTAAATATGCTTTATAAGTCTATAAATCACTCCTTATAATTATAAATACTAACAATTAGATATCTGTAGAAAATACGATGATTAATTTAAACATTCCCTTAACGAGGAAAATATTCTTCTCCTTGTATTACACAATGCCAACCACAAAAATTAATACTTTTAAACTCACAACTAAGTTAATGCTACAAAAGGAATTAAACTTGACAAGCTATATCCCTAAATTCTTCGGGCTCTAGATTTCTTTTACTACTTATAGGCTAAACCTTAATGTTTTATTTTTAAATATTTTGTTATCTCCATATGGACATTTGGACATTGTGAATAACCCTTTTCTGGTGTTCGGCCTATTTGGGTGGCGGCCTCATTATCTAATTTGCTTTGAGGGAATTAATTCAAGGCAGGGTGGGTTTTAAAGCTGATGTTTTAAAATCATCAGAAAATCAAACGTGGGGGGTTTATATAATCCATAAACATATGCACAAAAAAGGATAGTACATGGAATCCACGAAATCATCCTAATTCACCTCAAGATTAATTCTTATCTTTTACAATCTAGTTAAATCCTTCGAACCATTATCTATTAAACCACAAATTTACTAATCTACGAAACAAGGTAATACCCTTTCATCTCCATACCCACAACCATCTAACCAGGGTCTCTAAGTCCCAGACACCCTTCCTATAATAACCCTGAAGCCTGAGTTAAAACTTAACCACCTAGGGCAACCAATACTCTTTGATTAAGTTTTATCTTTACGACATAAATTATGCAATTATAACATAATATAAACTTGAGTATAAATAGATATCGATTGTAAACTTCCAACGCTAGTATATAAGAGAAAGACAATATAGAATCCGAGAGTTGTGATTGCGTATAGAAAAGGCTTTTCTGGCGGCAAAGCTCTTAACGATGAGGACGCACCAAATTATTGTACACTATAAGGTCTGCAACTCCCCAAAATAAATACTTTTTTGCAACACAGAGTTGCTATGGGCCATAGTTACTGATAAAGTAAAAATGGAAAGGGTTTTCATTGAGTTGTAGATTAGGTGTTTTGCGGCTCCAGACAAAAGTTTCATTTAATTTATTTATTAGAATTAAAATAAAAATTTCAGAGATACTTCTTTGATTTTTGAGGTACTATTTGAAACTCAAGACGGAAGATAGATTCATCCTAAAGGAAGTTAGCAGTCCGGAATACGGCAATTGAATTTTGTTTAGTGCCTTGTATTCAGCAGTTAACTTATCGGTTTATTTCTTTTTTTTCCTACTGTTGGTGGGTTGTGCAAACATACATACATGCACCCTTGGGGAACTGGCAAATACTGATTTTCCGTGCAAAACCTTATCCTCTATTAGAGTTGCCGTGCTTCCACCCCTTAAGCTATCCTTGTCCTTACCACCCCATGGCATATCTTGGCACCTTGCTGCGTGAATAAAGCAAGGTTGGTTACAATTGCCCAGGAAAGGGCCTACATAAGCGGCCCTTCGCTAGTTAGTATTAACATTTATTTAAAACTTAAAATGTGAGTAAAACTAACCTAAGAAAAACATAAGTTTTTAGTAAACTAGACATGTAATATGCTTAATTTGTTTCGATTAAAATAAAAGACCGTATTATTATAACAATTTTTTATTTCATAATGATGCCACTAATTGAATCACCTTTTTATTATGAAATGACAACTAGTATTTGCTTTTGGCTGTAAATATTTAGGGTCTATACAATTACCGAAAATATACACCAAGAATTAGTTCGTTACTCTTATCACGTATGTTTTAAATAAAATTATAATAATAAATATCCATTATGTAGTTATAAATATAAAGGAATTAAGTTATTATATGAATCCTTATTATATTTAGAGGAGTATGATAACTTCTATGTTTTCTACATTGGTTACAGAAATTAAAAGTCCCTTAGATCACATTTTAAGTAAAGAGCTATTTACAATTTAGAGTTTTATGGTGGTAACTTGCCATTTACTTTGAACAAATATAGGATTTTACTTATAATCGGGGGTATGAATTAATAGTTAATCTAAGCTTGAGTGATTGAAACTAACTATAAAAATTAGTAAGAGTAACAATTTTGTCTATAGCTCAAGATTCCTATACCATAACAATTACACATTAATCAAGTTTACAAATCAAAATAATGCTATAAATGGACAAAATATTATTTCCCCATTATATAAATCCTCTTATGTATGGTATTTTATTATTAAAAATTCTAATCGGAATGGTGACTTACAGTTTTGCATTCTTACAGGTCATTTTTTGATTTAAATATTAGTTCCTTAGTTATTGCGAATTATGTAATTTAGGGGCAACAATTCTTAGGATGTCCAAAAACATGGTTTAAAATTCTTTATTTCGTTACTATTACCGGCAGTTGCCCTTTAGGTCTTTTTCCCCTATTTATTAGTTAACTAATGATTCATCAGTTATCTTGCAAGACATGTGGTATCTCTTGGTTTAAGATTAGAGCTAACAGTCAGGGCTAGCGCAGGACACCATGTTATGAGTTTATTTCGGTGTTTGTCTAACAATATAATGTCTTCCGAGGATTGGAATTTTTTATTGTAGGTTTTGAGTACCCATTTACTTTTTTATAATAAGTTTCCTCGGGTTAGGAAAATGATGATTGGCCGTAATCCAAGCTCAAGTTTTTCGTAGTATGGACAAGTTCGCCAGAAAAGACGGACTAGCTTACATTTTAATTGACTTGAACTTAAAAAACTTATCCAAATTTATTATGAAGATTTCTACTATTTTTAATCAAGCATTTTATTAATTTTTTATAGTTCCGCCAGAGGTATTTCTTGATAAAGTCAAGTATTAGCTATTTGGGCTAATTTGGCTTACTCGAAATGTCTGATTTTCGATAAATTGCTTACTAGTCGTTCCCTACAAATAATTTATTTAGTAAAACATTTATATAATATTTTATGGTTTTTTATGTCCGACTGTTTCTCTTAATTTATCTTAAGTAACTCCTTATGTATTTTTGGTAAGCTTAGGATATTTAATATATGTATCGTATTCCTTAATATTAGCATCATTATTGTAAATTACTCTGTTTCACACCTTTAATTTGGTTTTTATGGGAATATTGGGGGTGGTAGGTTAATTAATAGGTTATTTGATGAAAGACTAAGAATATCTGAAATTTTATTGTAGCTTAACTTTTTTAATTTATGTACAATCTTAAAAAATGTTATTGAAAAATTTGATTTTTATTAGATATTAGTATATAGCTCTTATCAGATTTCGGCTATAGAATTACAACTAGGGCTTAGTATTATAGAGTATTCAATGATGTTATGAAGTAATATATTAACATTTTTATTTTTTAGATAATTTTTATTAGCGATGTTAAAAAGGAAAGTATAGTTGTTAAATTTGAGATAGACATTCTCGATTAGTTAGTAAGGATTGAAGTTATTGTACCAATTATTACGTTGGATAATCCTCACAACGGATGACAATAAATTAATATGAAAATAGATATTTTACCTTTATAAAACGAATCCGTTCTCAGTGTCCTAGTAAAACCTAGTTCAATGGGGGTGTTAAAATGGGAGGTCATACGTTCCTTGATTAAAGGGCGAGTTTGAAATATATACTATAATCCTGAGGATAAATTCAATCTAAGGATGATGAAAAAATTTAGGGAAAGGTGTGGAGAAAAGAGTAAGCGATGAGCAAACAAGTAGGAATACACAATCACAAAATATTTTGATAAAAATTCGGGTGTACCATACATTACTAGCAAGAAGAAGATTTATTTTAACTTTGAGAAGCAAGGGTACACTCATTTATTAGGTATATTGAGCTTTACACAGTAAAATTTTCTGGCCGCTGACAGGGAGGATTGTGGGTGATGGGATGTTAGTGTATAAAAAACGCTAACAGAAAATGGTCATAATGTTTTAAACGCTGTTAACGGTAAGGTAACTTTTAAAAAGAAATACAATGTTCTTTAGTAGAAAAAAATAAATAAATAAAATTAACTTTTTTATACATGCGTCCTAAAACTAATGTTTACTACTAGGATACTATTAAAATATTGCTGTGTATTTTTTTTACTGCACGTGTAAAATTACCGGGAAGAAGTTTAGGAAAAACAAATTTCAACAATATGTGGCCTATAAAAAGTTAAGTAGGGGGAAAATGATATAAACATAAAATTTATCCCTCTTAATAAGGAAAAATTAAAAATTAGAAAATGTGGTAGAATTAGGTGCTTGTCATCAGTACTCTTACACTGTTGCTGAGGTTTTGTTGCCTGCGTATTATGCAGCAGGCTTCATCCAGGCCTCTATTTAGAGGTCCGCTTATTGAATGTTAATTTTTCATAAGTCTACTCCAACAGGTAAGACTAACTATGTGTATACAGGCCGAAAAATGAGCATATTTGTTTTATTAGGTAGTTATTTATAATAGAACATATATAATTTTATCACTCTTCCTTGTATATTCCGCAAAATTTCTAGAACTTATAGTGATGTCATGAAATTCATTTCATAAAAAGGAAAGTTTATATGAAGAAAATTAAACATAAAAAATAATGGTTGAGTTTGAGTGATGGGCCTCTTCGATTGAATACTGTTCAAGTGCTTGCACCATGCTAATCGTACGTTGAATGTTTCCTAACATTAAGTAACTACAAACTAAAGGTTATTAATAAAAAGTTGTTACCAATGTGCAGTATAAAGACTTATATTTGCGGGCGTTAAAGAGAAGGTAATTTCTCCTCATAATTAAAAAACGGGGTTACAGTTCTAGCTTTAGAGGATGATAAAGATCTCTTTCGGATAGGTAGGTGGTATAAGGCGAATTGACTTAACCTAGGAGACAACTCTTTCGTAGGTCAGAATATCTGAAAAGTTGATCGACCACGATTGGGGTCTCGAAAAAACCCCAATGGCAAGATAGCATCAGCCAAGTGAAGGGGAATTTTGGGTCATGGCCTAAACGGGCTGAACTGGGCCAACTTGGAGAATGGCACAGTCCTTTATTTTGATTACAGGATCCTAAAAAGATTGTCCTATAAGGAATATATTTAAAAACTTGGAATAAAGCTTTGTTTTAAATTGATATTGACAGGTAGGGTTAATTGTTGTCCTTTGAAGCTAATTACTGCTCAGCAGTCGCGGCATACGGGTAAGGACTATGTATTGATTGCATCTTAACATGGGTTTAAGGGTAATCTAACGGTCAATATAGCATTATATATTTAGTATTTGACATAGAAAGTTTTTTGAGAGGGGGAGTTATTTTAGGGAGGCAGCAGATGCAATATTCTTTAATACCATCAATGGGGAATCCCTCGGGTAAAGGCGAATGACACCCCTTAGGTAAGAAAACTACGACTGAGGGCGAAAGGCACAGGAGAACAAAAAGGATTGATACCCAAAGTAGTTTTGCAAGGTAAATGAATGAATGGCCATAGAATTAGATCACAATTTAAGTAATTTAGGTTCGTCAGTAGACAATGTAATATGAAAAACATTTCTTTGGTCTATAAATGAAAGTGTAAGCATCCAACGCAACGTAATTGTGGGCAACGGCGAACTGAAATCCAATAGGACCGCTTTCTGGACAACACGTATGAAGTATGGTTGTTAATTCGATAATCCTCGAAAACACCGCTTACCACAAAATTTCGTATAATAATAATTACCCAGGGTTGCACGGCTGTTATTTCAAAGTTAATGTTTTGTGAAACTATGGTTTCCATTGGTAAAATTAACGAAATCCCTGGCTTATGTTCTTGGAATGCTGGCTAAATCATAAAAATTATCTTATAGAGTAGAGTTTCGTTACTCCGATAAAGCCCATTGAGATTCCATAGATATATGGCATAGAAACAAGGTGACAACGACCAAGTCATCAAGGCCTGTATATTGTAGGGGGCTATAGACGTCGCCCCGCATTTCCTGCTTCTGAGCTTGGGTCTCAATACCCGCGGATATACTATCAAGATTCCGGGACACTAAAAGCTTCGTGGCGTACCAACCCGTAACCGAAGTATTGAGTGGCTGAAAGGGAATTATCAGGATGTAATATAGTCATAGATAGTCGAAAGAGAAATCAGGTTATCGACGGATCATAGAGTCAATTCAGGGTTTAAATGTACCCCGCAATGGATAAAACCAAAACCTTGTAAATGTGGAAAAGGCACGATTAGGACGTAGTTTTTCTGAATAATTAAGAATAAGGTGTAATCTAATGGGTTTTCGGGGTAAGAAATTATCAAATCAAAGCCCTTTCTAAAATTATCCTATACAAATTAAGTAGCGCGTTATTAATTCAACTATTTCGCTGACGATCCTGTTTAGAAAAATACTAATCTAAACACCCATTGGTTTATTAAAGGTTTGTTTTGGATGCAAGAGGGAACTTTTTTCCATTTATTTTTGAAGAAGAAAATCAGAATAGGTCTAACATATGTTAGAAGCAGATTAGTAAATTAGTTTACACCAGAAGGGTTTAGATATTTTTAAAGTTCGGTATGCAAACAATATTTTAAAGGGAAGGGTACAATAGTAAAGCATTAGGTGAAGATTAGTCTTGTGAAGTATGTTTATAACATCTATAGATCAACATTATTCGGACTTAGTTATACACAATTTCGTAAATATCCTTAATTATTAAAAAATAAGTCGCTACCTTATTATTTAAGGGAAAGCCGTTGTTTTAATCAGAAATAAAAGCAAACATTTAAACACATATAATGGTTCATGAAACTTGTATCAATTAAAGCTTCATGAATAAAGGTTTATCTGTTAGAGATTAAGAGAGCTCCCGATATATTTGACGTATACTAAGAAACCCTTAGTGGTCTCAGGACTATATCAAATAACCAGACTCACAGTGGAAATTGCTGGTTTACATCGGCTTAACGGGTTTGTTTTAGGTTAAATTTTATAGCAATCCCCCATCATGCGTTGCAAATTCCAGATATGGAGTACCAGTTAATATTCCAATTACTCAAAAATGATATTGGGGAAGGAGCCTTAAGATTGGGATGTTATACTTGCCTATTTTCGGGTCGTGGGTAAATATAAGTGGAAGGATGTAAACTAAAATTGTGTATTTGTAAAAATAAATCTCTATATTTCTAGAATTATAATTATACCCATTTTTAATAATTTAAGGGTATTAGTTAAAAATTAAAGAGTACTAAGCGAGTGTAAAGCAGCTGAAAATAGTAAAGTAAAGTCATTCTAGTCTCCCTTCCAGGGGTTAAGACAGAAGCTTAATACTGATAAATGCCTGGCATTCAATCGTTAAAAGAGTATTATAGGTATGGTGCCTGAAAATAAATTAAGTTAATATATTCACTGAATAAATTTTGATAAAAGCACATGAGCAAAAAGGTGCAAAAACTGCAATTTAAGCCTAGTCCGTCATACAAATAGGATTAAAAAAATTTTTAAGGCTTGTAGTCTTGAAATTCGACTACATGATAGTAAATTACTAGAATCGTAATCAACCATGTCATGGGAATGACCCTCGGATTTGGTACTTAACCACTCCGTCAACATGTGGAAAGAGCTTATGCAATAGCGTTTTTGTCTTTCTTGTGAATAAGTAAAACAAAAAACTGTCTGGTTTTTTGGGGTAAGATATTAGTATCATGAACAGACACAAGCTGTCTATTATTCGGGGAATTTCGTATTGCGACGTGGTTCTAATTAGGTTTAAGTCGAAATACCGGTTCTGGTATGGAATTGCACGGGATTTAAGTTAGAACATAAACTTATGGATTTTTCAAAATTTTCTTTTATAAAGGAGGGTTCTTTTATCGGTATAAGGGTTCGGTCCGTTAAAACTCCGATAGCTATGATTTTAAGAGTTCGAATCTCTTTCTCCTAAACCACTTTGTGATAATGGATACTAGAATGAGTACCTTAACTGGAAAACGGTTAATCCTGATCACGATAATACGAATCGGTTCACTCCGATCTAATTCCGAATAATAATAAATAATATGAGAGGGATGAGTTTGGTAGAATTAAATTTTAAAAGTCCAATAAGCTTCTTTAAAGGACTCCCTTTATTTGACTCCTAATATTCTTATTCTTTGTTTTAGTATCTAAACTAATAGCTTTATTGAGAGGGTCAACGCTAAAAATCTCAAGCATAGCCTGCGCATGACGAAGCACGCTAATTTCAATATATATATTTAAAAATAGCCTTCTTAGCTAGCTGGCGGCACAGCTGCTATTGTTTATAAAGCCTTTTGAGGACAGCCCTGTAAATAGGATAATGATGTCTCCATTTCATTTTCAAGATTCTGGCAAAGCTGGGGCTGTTTTGGGTGGGGGGACTAAAGGAAAAGAAAGCAAAACATCAACCAAATAATAGACATGAACTTTGTGCATAGGTTTGAATTTTGTTTATAGCTAAAGTAAATTAACAAATGAGCTCTTAGTGGAGGATTACAAGCTCAGTATAATTTTGTTTAACGTCGGACCGCAGCATATCCATAACCGTTTGGTTCAATATTAAGCAGGCTCAATAAGCTTATAATTAATAGAGAGTACTGGCCTTTGCGTGTTTGGCGCTCGCAAGGCAGAGATATTTTTAGACAAGAAAATTGCTTTAGGTAGAGTATACCTATGCTAAAAATGGTGATTTTTTCGATTTTAGGTGTTCGAGTCACTTTTTTCCGCTTCAAGTTTGGAATGATAATTTTAAATTACTATTCAGATTTAAGCACTAGCTCTTTTATTGCTAAGCTTCTTAGTTTTTGTAATTTTCTTATAAGGCTATTGAGAGCCAACAGGGATAATGAGCCTCTAATAAAACAAGATTAACTAATGCAGGCAGTGGTTCAGGGAGTGCATTATGAGTATGTCTTGTACACCCCAACCAAACAGGCCCAAAAAGCAACAACATTAGATAGCTACACCTCAGGGGTAGAACCAGGTAAACAAAACTGGTTGAGTTTTATTTCTTGCTTGCTTGTGGTTTTCTTGTTAGCCAAGGCTAAAGCAAGCGCCTTTGCTTCTTAAAAAATAAATAAATAAGTCGCCTACTAGATCTTATAGACTACTTTGGGTATTTTTGTAACCTTTATATACTTATCGAAAAGATGAAGGGAGTCGCCATGAAATGTGTAAATAGCGCTAAGGCCTTATCTATTGTTTTATGCGAAGCATAAAGCTTGGAGTAACTATCACTTGTGTTGAGCTTGTCCGGTGGAGAGCCACCCCATATGTTAAATAAACTTAAAACTAAAAAATTAGTGACGCTTTAGCATGTCAAGCCTGGCTTTCGCCTTACAACCTTGTGTTGACTAGACCAAGCGTGCCAATATCGTTTTTCTATGGTGTGATGCTTACAAGATCGTAGGCTTTGCATTATAAAGATGAAAAAAAAACTTTTATAAGCTTAAAGCTGTGCAAGGCTTAGCAAAAATAAGCATAAAGCACAACCGCACTCACTTTCCTGTATTTTTTCCTCCTGCTAAGCGTAGAAGGTAAAAGTTTTAAGATAAATATATGTTGAGCAAATTACACGCTTCATAGGTCTTTAACGGGGTAAAGGCGCGTACTGTTAATATCGTGTTATAGATGTCTCGATTTCATCCTTAAAAGTGCTTTTAAAAAAAGGATACATGGACTCAAAAAACTGTTGTAGATTTTTTATTATTTATGCTATTAGTGAATATTTGTCCGAAGTAATTTTTCAAAGATACATCCTTTTTCCATTTTGAGTTTCACACCTACCCCTTGGCCATCTATACCTTATTAGCATATCTCTAACTGCATTAAACAATAAATGCTGCATTACCCCAGCATCTTTTTTAAAAAATAGTTATGAGAATTTTGTCTTCTATTTATGAGTTTAAGTTACCTAGTCCATGCAATCGAATGACATTAATGATTAGAGATATAAACTCAAGAAGGTTTAATATGCTTCGTGCCGCTTGTTTAAGATTTAACCAGACATTGCTGGAGAAACCCTTTAAGGGCGATCAGCTCAGGGAAAAACTGGAGACGGTAAATATTTCTCAGTCTTCCGAGTAGACATGGGGTTGAAAGATTAATACGTTAATTCAAAAGCTAGTTTAATTAAAATTATAGTCAAATAGATATAGTAATAATATTTTTAATCGTATACATACTTAGTCTTAACCAATAGAAAATATAATTGGGCAAGGTATATTTCCATTTAAATTTTTAATACTATAGTACTCGTAAAGAGAGATCCTTTTAGATATACTCTAAAGAAAATATAAATACTTTGAATGCTATTAACCAGTTAGTGGTATTATCTTGCCTGGCTTTGATCAAAAGGTGACGGATCAATTAATACCTAAGAGTGCATCACTAAAATTGTTTTTTCGTGACTGAAGGCGGAGAAGCTATAGCCTTCTAAAATGATAAACCATGTTTGAAAAATCCACAAGTTCTTGATTCGAGTATTGATATCATGACAGAAAAAAGAATGGGGTGTCTGTAGAATGATTTATAATTAATTGCAAGGATAATATAATATTATTAATCCTATCACAAGGGTAGATTTTGTTAGCCCGAAGAATTATAGCATTACTAGTTAAAGTTTAGATAAATGTTTAAGAAATGGGCGGAAGCTTAAATCCCTGTTAATAAAATCTAACAGCCTCCATGTAGATACAGAATAGTTTTAGATCTAATGCCCGACCAGCGGGGATTTCCATGTCACTTGGACGACATATTTTCTATCAAATTCCTTTGCGTCAAAGATGGATTCTTCCGAGGAAATTACAATGTGAATTTTGCTATTAATAATTATTCCTTAGCTTGCATTAAGCGTAAGGCGCGCATGTTGTTTCACTAACCAACCCCAAACAGCCCCAAATAAATAGAAAATTCAAAAAAGAATGTCAACTGTACTGACAACAATTATGCAGAATTTTTTTCATAGGTTTAATTTGAATGTATAAGCTAGAAAATTATCCTGATTTCAAAGAGCCCAGCAAAAAAGTTTGTATGTCTTCCCCATCGAAGAAATCACTACATTAATATCACATGATTTAACAAATTTCCTTTAATGACTTAAGAAACTCATCTACATTATCTTTATGTTTATTATAA
>JACYFI010001373.1:0-11229 GCA_020975735.1 Ophiocordyceps xuefengensis | reverse complement strand
TTCCCTGTTAAAACGGGGTAAAGTAGTACGTAAAAAGGTGTATAACAAATTTTTGGTTTAATCTGAAAAGACTTGTCAAGCATATAATCTAAACTTTTAACTGTTTGGAGATTGTAGTATAAACTTGTACTGCTTTAAAATACGATTTGTAAAAGCTTTGGTAATAGAGCACTATTTCTTTTATCCTCGTGGTGATTTTAAAACAACTAGTTTTACCCCTTTAACGAAGACTTGTTATCTTTTTCGCTTTGGTATATATATTTACCAAAAACCATCCCATTCGCCTTCTACAGACCACTATCAGTTAGGATTGTATATAGTAAAATCTCTTTTTTCTACAGGTCTTTGCAAGCGGTTTTATCTATTTTTAGGAAATTTAAAAGATGGAAATTGCTTAGCATAAGACCAAATTTCATAGAAGCTTAATATTGACAATTCTTACTAAATTCCTTCTGTAGTAGATGCTTGGATATGAATCCATTAACTTTTTACAGCTTGTTTAAACAACTGAAATCCACATCACTTATCTGTAATAAAGGAAAGCTTCTAAATGGTTTAAAAATAATTCTTTCCTAAAGTCTTATAGAAGGAGGGCCTCAGAAACTACTCGCCATCACCACGCTATAGCTCTCTGCCTACATGATCCCTAAATAATTTCCTTATTTCTGTCTAAAAAGAGATTTTACCTTTTTATGCAGGAATTTGAAAAAACAGCATTCTGACCTCTTATACCTTAGTTTAAGCTATGAATTTTTTTTCATTATTCAGATATATGGGAAGCAGTTCCTATCTGCTGTTTTTTATATAATAAAAAAGATAAATCCGCATATTACTATTAGGATCAAAAGATTGTTTATTTATGATGATGTCTTTTTTATCGTGATTAAAACTAATATAAACCCAAAGGATTGGGATAAGATAATTTCACCTTATCTTTTGCCTTAAAGTAATATTATCAATTTTTAGGGAATTGGAAAATGATTCAAATTTCCCAAGTTTCCCCGGAGGGGCCAGAAGGTACACCCTAACAACATTTAATAATATTGAAAAAAACCCATCTACTGTCTGCGCTCTTTTACAACAGTATTTTTCACGTACTACTGATTAAGATCCCCGCGATTAACCCCATTCGTCTAAATTACAAGAGCTTCTCTAACTTGTACCCTTTTACATCAGTGAATTAGCTGAATCCGCTCCCAAGGACTTTTGTCAAATAAAAGTGTGGTATTAGGAAGCTTTAGGGTGTCCCCATCGAGTTTGTGTATCTTAATTTCTGCAATTGGTCCGGGGGTCCTATCCCATAATTCTGATTTTGTGTAGCTCAGTTACCATTCGTGATTCTCTTACTAGCTTAATTCTTTTCAGAATTCTTAGGTACGGTTTCGTTCCATTTGTTCTTAGAGTTAACAAAATATTTTGTATTAGATTACCAAATACTGTTTCTACTTTTCCAGGCCATTTTATATAAATAGTGTCCTTAGTAAAATAGATTTCTCATCGTTTAGATCTTTAGATAATACAACTTTAGGAGGCCCGGTACTAAATTAATATCCATAAGGTCTTTAAGGCGGAAATTATTTTCTTTTTAGTTCATCATGTACCCATTCTCACTTTAGTTAAATTTATTACAATCTATTTTCACAAAAATAAAATCCAATTATTTCCATCCAACGTCTGCTACCCCCGAAACCGGACCCTATCTACTAACATTTAAGTATATTTCTAATGCATTAAACTGAGCATATTGTGTATGTTAAATAACATATCAAACGATATTAACCGGAGCACTAAAAAAAGCACTTCTTTCAGGCTGTGACAGGGCATACAACCAGCAACAGTCTGCTTATTAAAATTCGTGAATTGAGGAACCCAATTCTATTAAATATAATACCGTAGAAACTGGTTAGCACCAAATAACATTATAAAAACTGTTGAGTATCATACTATGATAAAGCAAACATAAATTTTTCAATAAAATTGTATCACTATTAATGTTTAGACAATACTATAAATAAACTTTTAGTATTAATTCTTAAACTGTTTTGAGCATTAAACTGAGTATTTAAATGTTGGTTTTTAATAGGAACTCTTAGAATTTAAAGGGTTTTATGAAACTGAATTACACAAAATCTTTTATTACAGAACTATGGGACAGATAGTGTTCATAGTGTCTTTACAACACAATTCCGCCCTCTGTTGTATTGGTGTGCCTATGCGTACGTAATCTCGGTATGAAAACGTTCCATGTACAGGTTTCGGTAATATTGTTTAGGATCGATTAAGTTTCGATGCCTTCCATAGGGCTTAAACAAAGCGCTACCGTCTACGAAGTTCACTAAAATTTACTGGGCTGCCTTCCTAGCATATCTATCCTTTGGTTCGACCTTAATAAAACCTCTTAATTGCACTGTTAACTAATAATTTAGACCCCTTGAACTCTTGCTCGTGCTGTTTTTCCCTTTGAGCATGACACGGACAATCTGTTATAAACCAGGAATTTTATCCCTAAATGAGTCAGATAATATTTCTGGAACTAATCCATTTAGACCACGGGTTCATTACCGGCTAACTTTCGTAAGCTTCACCGAAAATTATAATTAAATAAATTACTTCAATTTAAATAATTAATAATGTATCAAACTCTGATAAATATAATAGATTTCTTAACTAGGACTTTCCCTATTTTCTTACAGTATGGTTTGTTAATCCCTAAATTTCCCGCTTAGGTTAAAGTAGAAAATCCTATGTTTCGTTTAGGTCTCAAATATTTTTAAGAAGTCTAACTGATTTACCTTCACCTCGGCAGTTTTAGCTGTAATATTTGCTATATCTATTCTGCGGATAAAGGATTGTTTTTTCTATAGGTAGAGGTAGCCCTAAGTATATTTATCTTTAACCTTTCTGCCGTAAACTTTCTTTCTTACCTAAATGACTGGATGAATAATATGTCTTTTTGATAGCTCTTCCGACAAATAAAGATTTAATTTAAACTTTAAACTATTTTTCATCACATATGTTTAGGCGCGAGCTTCCCCTAATAAAAAATAAGCGTTTTTTTAAAATTATTAATAATTCAGGTTGAACTATATCCAAATAATGCCTGTTTCTTGTAATAAAATTTCTTTCGCCCCTGAACATACCTAATATTTTCGTAAAAGTTAAAATTAGTATGGGCCTCATGTTTTAATAAAAGACCAGTCATGAGTAGGGTCTAAGGTATTCTTTTCGAGCGAATGCGCCCACTCTGTCCTTATAATAAACCCAACCTACTCCTGTTATTGCTAAATTTAAAACACTACCTTACAAACTATTTACCATTGACGTTTTATTATCAATTTATAGAATACCCTGATTTATTTTTGGTTTATCTAATAATGATGAATTTTTCCTTGCTGGCTGTCTTCGAGCAGCATAATTGGATTTACTATAACTTTTTTATCAGGTTATTCATTTTTGAAATGTCTATTCTTAAATATTATTTCTCATAATGTTTTGTTTTTTAGTAATGTACGTAAAATATTTTAAAATCGTGAACTTAATTTATGGAGAGAAGAATTAATAAATTATTTTTTATTTGCCATTGCATTCTTACGAAATGAGGCCTGACTATTATTTAAAGCAAATACTTTATCATAACGCGATAAATTGTTTAAGCCTACAACATTTAGTCAGGATGAAACTTCCCACCGCATAAAGGTGCTTGACTTGGGTAAAGTCCATTGTTATACAAACCAATGATTTTACACCTACCCCGAGTATTAGCCTCGAGCCCATAGAGTAGTTATACTCTACCTTGAGGTTATAGAGTGCTTTAGACGTTACCCCGCAATTTGTATGGTTTACTCATGGACTAGGTTCACTTCTACAAAGGCTCACTTAACCTTTACATTCTAAGTCTGAAAATACCAAGACTCTATCTCTTTTGCCCATTCCGATCATACCATACACTCACATGAGTAAGATGCCATTGCATGATCACCCCAATTGTACAAACAGAAAACGTTTTCACCATTTGTCTATGAGATCTAAACTTTAGATGTCACCCTAGCTTAAAAGACATATTACTTCAGTTGCCTTGACTATTACTAGGTTTTCGCCAGAAACCAAATCTCATTCTTTATACCCGAAATTTTCTTATGATTGGTATCTAGACATTATAAATCTGGCCAAAGGCTCCTGGTAAAAGCTGAAGTCCGTTCTCCCTAAATTAAATAAGTATTTACCACTAATATAATAGCTTTTATATCCGTTACAAATAAAATACTACTTCTGCTTTAATAACTGAAAATATTTTGTTATTGATCTTCAACTTTTTAAAGCTTTAGCTACTGCTGGGTGCTTAGTAACAACGTATGTGTTTAGGCTGCCTTGCTGATTAAATTTAAAGATAACTTTTTCCTTAGTTTCTGGTAAATAATAACTTCGACCTTACCCACCTATAATGCTTGAAGCTGATTTAGCTATCTTATGCCGCGTGTTTTTGGCTGGAAATTTTATACCTTTTTCGCTTTAGTAGGAGTATTTTACCCTCTAATTACTTTGTTGTAATATTCTTCCCTTTGCTGCAATAGAAATTAATTTCTAGTTCCTCATTAAGTAATAACGTCATTCTCTAAAGAACTTTAAGTTTCTTCTTTATGTTTATAGCTTTAAGAAAAGAATTGGCATTTTCTTAGGTTACGAGTTTATATTGGTCGTTTTAAAAAGTCTAGATACGTATTGTTCTCCGCTTTTTATAACTTGTTCTTTATTGCAGGAGATATTATTCTAATATCAATAAAGGTAAAATAGGTACTATATCCATATTTCTTAAAGAGCGAGCCTTCGCGTGAGAAAGTGTTTTTACCGTAAAGTCAATGCTTAACACTATAAATTAATTTTTATAAATCTTAATTAGTTAAATTTTTATAGAGCTACCAGTCTCCCCCCTCCGGGGTAGGAAATTTTATTATTAATAATATATTAATGCCAGCAATACATACCACCTTTATTTCTATCCCGGAGGGATAGGGCGAAACCCACAATCATTTATAACTTTGAATGTTTTCCAGTTAACTAATTTTATTAATAGAGATACGGGTGTCATACTTTAACGTGTAATATGCTTTTTTCATGGATTAAGCTTGCGCCGTTTAGAATGAATATTTTCTGATACATCTTTTAAATAACCTAATTACTTTTATTCGTAAAGCCTATTATGCTAGTAAGTAAAATGTGGAACCCAAAAGTTACCCTCTTCTCATTGCTGCTATTTTATCTACTTTAATCAATTTGTCAGGAGATAAAATAGCAATGCTAAGCAAGTTTTTTATATTTTTTTAATTTACTATTTCATAACTATCTCTATTTAACCCAAATACATAGAAAGAACCTATTGAGCATTTAATTCGGTATTTATTATTCTGTATCCCCTTTACGTCATAACAGCTAGACTTCATACTTAAGCTAGTAATTATGAGCTCTTGCTTGCAGCGTAAGCAGCCATTATAATTAATGGCCAACCAAGCATTTAGTCGTAACTCAGCCCGTTGATAGGGGTGTCTTCTGGGGCTCGGCGGATCCGTCCTATTATTACCTTACCGATAAACATCAATTATGTTTTACCCTTCTACGACGTCATTCACCTGTCTTGCACAAAATATGTTACCCATATTTTGCTTAGGTCAAGATTGCTTAGGGTTTTCCGCATTGATGGGTTATGGCAAGAAAGTTCCATTTTGCTTACATACTCGCATTTAAAAGATTCTTACCATTTGTTTTTCGCTTTACACGCCTTATCACAGTTCGAGTGTTGTCTTGTTCATACACCTACCACAGTTCTCGGAGATTTATGCTATACAATCACCCGTTCGGACTTTTTATAATGCCTGCACTATTGTAAATCCAACCTGTCGCTCGGTCTAACTTTCAGACACTGGTTTTCGTTATCTTAACGCCCGGTTTTTAAACTAACGCCTATATTCTGCTAGTCTACGTTAACTTGGGCTGACCTAATTATGCACAAGAAGGACTGTTCTTTCTAGTCGACCAACTGCTTATAAAAACTACTATTTTTGTTTAGTTTCCCCATTGGGTATTATTTCACCTTACGCTCAATGTATTTAATATTTAGACTTTGAACGGAACGTTTCCCCCATTATTTAGAGACAGTTTGTTGTACCGTTCTACCTTTATGGTACTTTATTTCCTTCAGTTATGCCGTTAAGTAATGCCCTTTTGATTTATTATCCCCCCGGTGAAGGAGTACTAAGAATATATTCAATATTTTTCACTTCCCGATAGGGCGTTAGATGTTGCTCTGAGAGCTTTGAGAACTTATTAGAGAAGTTTACCACAACTATCTTGGCATTGCCCACAGTTGTACTTTGCGACTTTATAAAAACAATAAAAAACAAATTACAATTAAGAGGGATAGCAGCTCCCTAATTCTAAAGATGATTGAAACATTTGTGCAATGGCCTGTGAGACCGCAGCAAAACAATTTCCATTAATTATTTTATTTAGTAAAATAAATAAGTTTACATTCTTAGAATCAAACTTCAAAATAAAGAGCTTTAGCATAAGAAACCTAAAGGTTGAAGTTACCCACCGGATGTTCAATCATGTCCCTTTCCCAGAGCGAGTAAAAATTACTCTGGATTTTTTATGCATGGTATAAAATTCCTCTCTCATCACATGATAAACTTCCATAATAGTCTTTATATACTTATATAACTTACAAGTTAACTACTTATATATCCTTTTGTTTTTAAACTGTACTTTTCTCATGTTGGCTTAAACTTAAGGTTTACTATAATTTCGGTACTGTGGTACGAACGACCAGGAAAAACTTCTCCCAATGAAGGGCGTTTAAACGACTCAAGCCAAATTAAGCCGTTGCTTGGATTCTTACAATTCGTATTAGTGTTCGGGCATTATTAACAGCTAACAAACTATAAAATTATAACTGAAACTGTCAAGTATTACTATATAAGTTGAATATGTTGATCAACCCTCGACCCTTTAATATTCATACAATTGTTGGATATTAAGTACCTAAATACCTAAGAAAGGAATGAATTATATTTGCTTGCAGGCATTCAAAAATTTAATACCATTACTCTAACCTAGTTTATACCTTCCACGTAACCCTACCAAAAGGCAAAGCACCCCTTCGAGATAGGGGTTGGACCCTGAAAGCAAAATATAAGCAAGGGGATGGCGTTAGCTACTATGGAAAATTTTCAGAATATAATTAAATTCCTTCTTTTGTAGACAGCTGCATTGGTATTACTTCTTAGATGCTTGTAACGGTTTTCCTCGTGGCCTGCACCCCCCCCCATTCCTTCTTCGAGATATGAGTGGGCGTGGCTGGATACCTCTCGATACAGTGCAAAAATAAGCTTATGGCTTACTTCTGATACCGGTTAATTGTGAAAAAGTAACCTAATGGCTTAGACACTCCTCTTACTTATTGCAAGCAGTAATATCAGGAAAATAATAAGGCCACCAAAGCACTAGTCTTCTTATTTTGTTCATGTTAACCCCAGCTCGACCCTGGACGGATTTTTTCTTAAAAGCCTGCTTTCACAATCTTTGAACATATTTTTCTACAATCCCTGTCCCCTTGCTTTGCACCGCCTAAACAGGGTGGGCTTAAGAATCTGGCTAGCCTACACAAGGCGTAAGGTTAGCCCCCCGATCTCTCGAAGGTAGGGTCAAGCAAACCATTTTAAGTTTACGTTAATAACCCCGGTGTAAACATCAGTTATATTGATATATAACTTACTGTCTGTATTTCAACTCAAAGACGTACTTGGATTTGAACCAGAATTTGAGGGGTGAAAAGCTGCCTATTTTTTACCAATTAAACTACACTCTTTTATGTTTTTATGCTACGACACCAGCGTACAGATGCAAAGTAGGGGCCTAGAAATAAAGCTGTAGCTAGAGGTACTAAAAGCCAACTGCCCATAAGACAGGGCCATTTTACTGCAGATTACGATTCCGAACGGATTGGTATTTGAACCAACTAAAAAAAAGTTCAAACTAACGGACCCCTAAACCATCGGTAGATTCTCTTAATCCGGTACATAGAAAGGGCTGTCCTCTTAATACATTTCTATTATATCCTGTATTAACTAAACCCCTGGCTTTGGTATTGGGAGTCCCCCTCCCTCGCTATATTTTTTTTTCCTTTTTACCTACTTCTAGCCTAATCCCTTGGTGCTTTGATCCCTTCTGTCTAGCCTTGCGCAACAGCAAGAATATACCAAAATCCGAAGGGCTAGCCTACAAAAGGGTATCCGGATAGCCAGCCCACTTAATACATTATTCTATCCTTAAGGAACAGGTTCAGGAATAAGGCTTATTGCAGCGTCAATAATAGGGCGAGTGCTAATTCCTCAGCGCAATCGAACGCCGCTGATATATTTCCTAATCAAAGAATAAGACCACTTTTACCGTTAAGTTAAGGAATCTTATTACTCAATATCTTATTAAGATACTTGTGTATGCCTATATATTACTGAAACGGTATTCACCCAGTATTACTATACAGGGATGTATTCTCCCCGGATCGATCTTTAATTACTTTAGGGTAGCTTAAGCTACAACCTATAATCTATAATCTTTGGTTCAAGATATGGATAAATAGCCCCCTGAAAGAGAGATTTTATTTTATTTTTATTGTTTTTGGCTTATAGAATTTTACAGCTTTCTAAGCGAACTAATTCTCAAATAGAGGTATAAGACGTTTAGTAGTAGCGTAGCAGCAAACAGAAGTCGACCCACCCACCGTACCTGTGAGGAAAAAAAACCAATTAGGATCAAGGAGTTATAAAAATCACAAAAAAAACAGTGCTATCTTTGAAAACTTTATATTAAAAAATTGGAGAAATAACAATGGGATTGAAACCTTTCACATCTTGTGTGTAAGACAAACGGTTCTAAACCCCAGAATGAACAATATTTCTCTATTATTTTAATAATTATTAACGGTAGCTTTCCTTTTATTTTTAATTTGTGTGCCTTCATAATATAAAATAAAGCAATGCTTCAGTATAAATATACTACAGAAAGCAGGCCCCCAGGCAGGTCTAAATACCGAACGCCTACTTATATTACTCACCCGCACGCGAATATAAGAAAAAAGATATTTTAAGTTATTGTTGGTTGGGAAAAAAATATATACAGCATGCACATAATTTTTTCTGTTTTACAAGCGCGTATCCTCTTCTTTCTTGCTAAGAGGTGCATAAAAAGACGCACGCTATTATTTAATATAAAAACAAGCGCCTAATATTTGTTGAAGTAATAAAACATTGGCGAACAAGCTGCCCCTGTTTTGCAGATCGCGCGAGGGGAAAGGGCTTTAATACAATAATATCACAAACAAAGCGTAGCTACTGTGAAAGCCATTCTAGAATTTTACTATTTAGCTGAGCGCGCTTGTTTAATTAAACGTTGTTTAGTTGTTAAGCATTTTTAGAATATATAGATTTCACATACAAGGAAAAGTCTTTAATAATACAGAGAAAGATAAAATTGTATACTTAAAGATAAGGCTTTACTGTTTAAGACCTCAGACCAAACCTATCTTTACTCTGTCATTTAGTGCTTATGAAAACAAGTAGAATTTACGTTTTAGCCCTTAACATGCTCAAAGCCAAGCTAAACATAGTTCTATGTTTAAGGCAGAAGAACAGAAGAGAATATACAATTTATAGCTTGGCTTTGCTAAAAAATAACTTTTATATAGTATTTATGATTGCTGTATCTTTTTGTTGTTATCGTAGATTTATATTAACCTATCATCGGCGTAATAATAGATTATACCCTGCAATACAAGCAATTGCGATTATATTATAAGAAGATATAATATATTTCGTACTCTTAGAATGTTACTTGTTTTTTGTATATTACCCCCAATCTCCAAATTCATTACGTGGAAAAAACATAACATCAGCTGTGTTTGGTTCGAGATTGATTTTTATGAAGTTGGTATCCAACTTCTTCTTGCTAAAATATACTTAGTTTTACTTGTTGATAAGTAATAAAATTAAGATTTGTTATTTTTACCTATTATACTATGTTCCCTTGCTGCCAATAAACCGTAAGGCAATTTTTTGGCCTGTAATGCATAAGTTTACATAATATTGTTACGTAAAATTAAAGCTTAAAGGATTACTAATTTTCAATTATCTTCTTTGAAATTCATGATCTTAATTAATAACATAGAATAATATAAAAAATATAATAGATATGGCCCCTTATATATACAATTAAATAAACAGAACTATACAAGGTTATCCTATTAATATTATAATAAAAGTGAAATAGATGAAATCAATCCCAATTTAAAGACATAAGAGATGCTATAGGATTTTTAAATTTAATTATAACAGTATTAATTACCGAAAAAATAATGGCAATTATACTTAAAAAACATCTAGAAATCTACCTGTATTAACCGATTCGAAAATCATCGTTATAATGTACGAGAAGGAAAATCAAAACTCCATTTGACCTATGACTATTTTTTTTATTAAAACCCTTAACAGAATAGGACTAATATATTATACTGGGGCAATTTTTATACTTTTTTTTGTGTGTTGGAAGTTATTCCACATATAAGCATCCCTAATCCCTTGCTTGCATCCTTACTCTAAGCCTGCGTCCACAGGCAAGACATAACCTTGAAATCGAGCTAAGCCTCAAAGGGGGTAATCGATAGCCACGCACTATAACATATTCCAATCGCTTTAGGAGCCCAGATTCAGGAATAGGGGTCGACCTTCATGTTTCCTGCTGGTTGTAGTGAAACATACCATGTCACCCCCTCTGCGAGATAGGAAATTAATCATACAAAAATTCCTGCCACCCTGGATTAGGGAAAAAGAAGTCTACATCCTTTAGTTTGAACTGATCCCTTGTTCCAGCTTCGTATTTTGTATATTATTTTTACTAGCTAGCGCTAGCTCTTTTGCAATATAAAGAATAAATAAGATAAGGGGGAGTAGGCCTGTCAGCCTATCAAATGTAACAAATATGAAATGGAAAAATTTCTCGCACAAGGCTCTATTTGACATAAATCACCCTTACAGGGGTCCCTCGCCAGAGGGCTTATTAAATCATAACCCGCGCTAGCCAGACTTCGTATCTGACATATCCAGATCGGAAATCTTAGGGTCCCTAGCATTAATACCTTATACCTTAATATATTTATGTTAATTTGCTTTCGATATTTTA
>JACYFI010001372.1:0-13685 GCA_020975735.1 Ophiocordyceps xuefengensis | reverse complement strand
GAACCACTTCTTCAGTGGTCTCAGAGACTATGGGTAAAGAAATAAATACGTTAATTCAAACTATTAATTAAAATATAGTCCAACAAATTAGTAAATATATTTTATGCGTAATCATAAACGTAGGTCAACCAAATGGAAAAAATAATAGGCAAGTTATATTCATTTAATTTTTAATACTAAAAAGTACCTTAAATGGAGATCTCTTAAATATCACACGTAGAAAATGATAAACTTTGACTGCTTAATAACAAGTTAGGGATATTCATCTTGCCGGCCTTATAGATGTTGATGGTTCTGAATTATACTAAAGTGTCACGTAAAATAGTTTTTTGTGATTAGGAGCTTATGCCTACTAAATGGATAACCATGTATGAAAATTTTCCAACAAGGGTTCTTATTAGGGTTTATATATGAAGAAAAAAAGATATGGGGTCTGTAGATTATAGTATAATTATTCAGCAGGAGTAAATAAATATTTATATCTTCTAGTCAAGGGTTAATTTAGTAAACCTCGAAGTTATTAGCATTACATAAATTCTTTTAGATAATTCTTAATGAAATGGCAGTGGCTATATGCTCTGTTTATTAAAAGCCTACGCCTCCATTTAGATACAAATAGTTAACTCAATGCACGACAGCGGGATTTCTTGTACACTGACGGACATTTTTTCTATCAATTCTTGCGCAAGAGAGATTCTCGACGTAAGTAATACAATGTGTATTTTTCTACAATAATTATTCCTAAGACTTGCCTAGCTAAAGGTGCAATGTAGTTTCACTAACCAACCAAACCAGCCACTAATAAGCAAAGGAATAATTAAAGAGTCTAAAATGGTCTGACACAATTGCAGAATTTTTTTCAAGTTAAATTTGTATTTACAAAGGTAGGAAATTACCTTATTTTAAAGAAGCCAGCCAAAATGTTGTATTCTATGCCCCCATCTGAAAGAAATCACAAAATTATTCTACATATTTTAACAAATTCCTTAATGACTGGTAAACATCTTAATGTATTTATGTTTATATAAAGGGTTTAATATTTAGGTAAACGTTTGAACTCATGACGAGATTCTTGAATACGGTCATCAAGAATAAACTATCTAATAAGGGGTCGTACAGAGTATAATTGAGACCAACCTAGTTAAAAAATATATTATAGTATTAAAACAATAAATATATTTTTGTAATATTTCACCAAAAAATCGGAAGCTGTGCTGCTTTGCAAGCAGCAAGGATATTTTTTTCTGGTTAAGCATTGGTACCGTTAACTAGTTACAAAATAAACACTAGTATTTCTAGTAGTTCGTGTTTTTAATCTTAATCGAACTATTTAGGTAACCAAACTCTCGCTGTACATGAAAAGGTTAAATTAGGGTATCATATTTTATTAGATATCGAAGCCTTTATTTTTTCCTGCTATTTTTTCAGCTTAGTTTCGCGAGAAGGCACTGTGGAGTAGGTACAACTCCGGGGAAACCCTAAAGCTTTAATAAGCCTAAACTATTTATCGAAAGATTTGTGTTGGTCTCATAATGATTAGACGTATAGTAAATACAATTTAAAGATTCTTTTGGCTTAGTCCAGGAATGGGCTGATCCGGATCTAAATCAGGATAGTCATTATATCTGTAAAAAGATCACGAGCAGACGTTCCTCAATTTATCTAATATTTAAGCGTTGCTCGCTAAGGCCAGGGGAAATTGGTTTTTAAAATTCTATAAAGAATAATTGAAACATATTATTACCGAGCTTTCGGCACAAAAAATGTAGAAAAAAATATTCATGTTTAGACGAATAACTCAAAATATTTCATATTCTAGTAAAACTACATTATTAAATCAACTTCCAGATTAAATCCTTTTATATTTTCTGGGTTTGCTGAGGACAAATGGATGCTTTTTTAGTAGGTGTTTACTTCAGTTCTAGAGAATCTAAAGTTAGGTTAATAGAGTAAAAAAGCATTATTTCAGATAGTCTTTCATTATAAAGGGATATAAGCCTTATTCAAACAATCCAATTGTTATTTTGGTGTAGGTAAATAACAAAAATAGGGGGCGGGAAAATCTTTCAATTTTACGTATTCTGGTATTAGACAGAGGATTAAACTTTTATATTTAATCATTTTGAAACTATCCCTTATTACTCGTAAGGCAATCCCGACTTTTTCTTTTAAAGAACTTTTAAATTTATGAAAAACGGTCAACCATCTACTTAGAAGGTTTAAATAAAGTTAATCTATAAAGCTACATTAAATGTGGAAAATTATCTAGAAATGCGTTAAGCTTAGTTTTCCTAAACCAGGCTTTAAAAACCAGTAGTGCTCCCGCCCAAAATAGTAATTTTTGAACTTTAAACGGATTAGCTGGTTTTACCAGACGCGGAAGGGTGTTTTTTTTTTATGCATTAAAAAAATCACCCGTCAAAAAATTCAGCAGCAAACAGTATGATCTAAGATATTAATTTTTAACTCACACAGTAAAAGATAAAGAACTTTTAGAAAGTTTTAAAATCGCTACATTAAGTTGAGCTAGATATATATCCTAAATTAGATTGTGGGAGTTTATTAGTTGAAAAATTTTACAGAATGGATTGTAAATAAAATATTATACCCTATTATATTGAAAAATTTAATTTAAATCATGGTTACTAAAAGTAAAAATTACGAAGATTTTTAACAAGCGCTTTACTTATGGAAAAAAAAAACCCATTTAACTAGAAAGGTTTAGAATGAGATTTTTAAAAAGAAAAAAAGGTAGAAATGAATAGAAATATATAATACTAGTATTTAATATAAAGGATTTCTAAAATTAAAACTTAAATAAAGGTGAGCTGTTTTAACACAGCAGTAGGAATTAGGCTCATGACTCCTATGGGGATAGAACCCTATTTAATCCTTCGAATTACCGTTTATTTTAATACAGTAATCCTTATTTATCTAGTGAGTCAACGAATTAACGGTTCGCCCACCATCTCTTATAATTAAAGGGGATTAGAAGGAGCTTTAAAGGACATTTTTGACAGTTAGTTTAGCCTTAGTGATACACTTCTTTCTAATGAGTTTACTTTTTTTGTTTAGTGTTATAGAATAGTATTGTTTATATACTATTTAAGATGATATAACATTTTAAAGTATTTGACATATCATAGATTAGAATAACTGGCCTTGGTAACCCTGAAAATCCCATAAGCAATTTACAAATTATGTCCTTGGGCTAAAACTTTAAAAGTTTAAAGTACGAAAAAAATCAAAACGATTAATCTTACCTCCTTACTGAGTAACAGTGTTTTACAGATGGCTGAAGGGAGGGTTTTAGTCTTAAATCTCAAAGTATGTTCTCACGTTCAGGCCTATAAATTGTAACACCTGAATTTAAAAATAGGAGGTTATCATAATTAAGAGATATCTTATTATAGAAAAATTCATACTTTTTTGGGAAGGTTACAATTAATGAGTTGTAGATAAAAAAATTAGGCAAGGATAGGGGTCCAATCCGCCAAGGGATTTGCTCAAAAATTGTACTCATTTTGACTAAGATTACCCTTAAATTGACTCAAAAAAAGAGCAAGATATCGTCTTATTAAACAAAGCTATCAAATTGACTTTTAACAAGGAAGGGCACGCTCTTTATATGAAGGCTATGTATGGAGCTTATAAATATCAAGGGATTCTATGAAAGAAGCTTTGTCTGATAATATTAAAAAATTCATTTTTCCTAATTTAATGTGTACAGCGCTTAGTATTGAATACCATGATATTTAAAGATCGAATGTTTTCTTTGAGATTCTGTAGATGGAAGGGTTTATTTTTAAGTAAGATCTGAATTAATTAAAAACTTATACGAATCTGGTATTAATGGTTTAATTTCGTTTTCTTATTTTAAACATGCGAGAGTGAAGTTTTAATTTAACAAAAATTTATGGGTTATTAGGGGGTGTGGAAAAATGAGAAACTGTAATTAGACCAGATGAAGTAAATTATCGTGTTATATAAATTTAATGAATTGAAAGATAAAATAATTCCCTTCTTTCAACAATACCTTACAAAGGTATAAGTTTAGGAGAATTATTTAGATTTTGTAAAGGTGACAGGATTGTACGGACTGTTAAAGATCATGTATCCAACCGAAGGGTATTAAAAAACGATAAATTTCTTTCAGAAGTCAGGTTATGAATAGAAGTAGGAGTAGATTTAACTTTAAGGCTATTAGTAACTTACTTTTCTGTTAAACAATAAAACAAAAAAGAAAAAAATGAAGGCTTTCTATTTAAAGGTATATATAATAATTAGTATCATATAACTTTTTAGTTTTTAACTATAGTAAGATCATCGGAAGCTCTTATAATTTTTATTAATATTAACAAATTAATATTAATTATGGTATGTTACAACGCAGCAAGCTCTTTTAATTAATTTAAAGATTATATAGTAGCCTAAATTTATTTATAAGTTACTTATGATTTAGATAGAAGGCTCAAGACTCATATATAGGACTAAAAAGGTTTGTTGTGTACGCCAACTATGCTCATCAAGTGGTCATTTTATTTATATATTTAAAAACCTCGGTGTGTATGAGAAAAATTATTAGCCACAATAAGAGAATAGTCTGAGCAATAATGAGAATTATTGAAAATGGTTAAAAACATAAACATGTAACACTTTTTATTGTTCCAAAGCAATAGAATATAGGTGTTTTGCATCTATTTAATTATAAAGAGATGGTGTATATTGGTACTTGTTTCCTTCTTTGGAACAGGGTTCCGAATTGGGTCCACGTTTATCATAGGTACAATTCAATATGCTGTAGCCCAATGAAGAATATTTAGGCCGTATCGATTTGATCAGTATACCATCATTTAAGGTGATGATTATATTCTTTTTGCTGACCTTTGGTGATCTTTAGTGCTGTTTTTCATAGTCTGATGTTTACTTGAGGTCCCTAACATAAAAAACGATATTACATTAAAATACTGCACAAGAAAAGGATATTAAAATCGAATGACAATGGATAAAAATAACAAAATATAATATGAGAATAGTTTTAGTCTACTGCTCATTTTATGTTAGAACGCCAGATGGTACAGATTCTCATACTGTACTTGATCGGAGGATTCGCGCACAGGGAGAAATAATGGACCGGCCCAATTCATAATTACTATGCCTGAAGGAGAACACTACCCTATGTGATCAAATAATTCTACATAAACTAGGGGCCAGATAGAAGAAATTGCCACTGAAATCCGACCTCCTGATACATACCCTTAATGGAGAAATACCAACGTAGATCGGGATCTCTTGTTTTATTCTACGAGAGCTATGCTTAGTTCGTGTTACATCCCAGACGATTCAGACAGAGTGAATTATATATGTCCGGTTTGACCTTGTTCGTTCGGAGTATCACTCAGAGAGCGTAGATCTCCCAAGCCAGACCGACGGATACCATTTTCTGGGTTTTCATACAATCCAAGTGATATTTACTGAACTCAGACGGGCGAGTCAAAACTTTAGAGGGGGATGAAAATTTATCAAATAGATCTAAGAAGTGCATCACCATCTCCCTTCAGAAACGAACCAATTATCATAATATCTTCCAACTTGATCCTGTATCGTAACGTGAACACACCAATCGAAGAATAACTGAACCAAAATTAAATGGTCAGTCAATCCCTGAATCCTCGATAGAATCTAGATGGAGCTGGCGCCCCAACAATTTACATCAATCTCACCGCGGAGAATAAACGGAGTAAAAAGAGGAAGAAAGTGATTCAGCTGCAGATGTTATTATATGACAAATAACGTCCCGAAGATAGAAAGACTAAACCAATAGTAAATGTGATAAAACAGCTAAATAATAAGTATAATTCCAAACAATTATGATGGGGGTATGATGGGGATATTTTCATTTGCGACGACTCGATATATTGATATCATAATCATTCCAATTAAAATTACATTTCTTTAATAAGAGCTTGCTAACTGCCATAGGGCTCACTTTGTTTATGCTTAGCAATATCAAATTGAAAAAAAACCACCTCAATATTATTAACGAATAGAATCTTAGGTTGAAAATTTTAAGCTATTAGATGTATTAAGAGGTTCAATACTTTTAGTGTTTGTTGGTATGAGGTCTGGAAAATGCATACATCCGTTCCATACCCTTCCTTTATCCCCTTGCTGCGCAAGCTAAAAGCTAGAATAGGGAGCTAGGTAAATATAGTGTGTCCTGGGTGGTGGCTTACCAAAGGCCCTATAAATAGGGCAAACCCTAAAAAATACTTTTAATAATGTTAGCCTTAGGTGGGAGCGCTTCTAGGGTGGCTTCTACTTCTGAACAATCCCCCCCTTCTAATCTATAACCTTTCGGTTCAGGGATTAAAGCACAAAAATATACCAAATCTAAATTCTAACTACATAATCAAAACCTAAGTCTTGTTATTGACAGATGTCGACTCTACTTCACACCTTATACTATAAACATTTTGTTGACTTTGTATAATTATTTATTGCTGTTTCAATATGAGCTCCCTGACCTTAGCTTGACTCCGTAAGTTTAGGAAGAAGGCTTCGGGCCTACTAGCAGTCAAAAATATCGGGAAAGCAAATTATCAAAATAAATATACTTAAACGGCCCTTAAGTTAATGATAGACCTACAGATTTCCGATTCTTGATATGTCAGTTCAAGTCTGACTTAGCCGCGATTTATGATAATAAATAGCCCTTTGGCAAGGAAACCCCTGTAGTCGGCATTATTGAATTAAGAGCTTGTGTAGAATTTTTCTTACAATTTTGTACATTCTAGTAGGCGAAGCATACTCCTTATTTTATCATTTATTCTTAAATATGCAAGCTACGCTAGCTAGTAAAAAATATACAAAAACACGCAAACTGCGACAAGGATCAGATACACGTAAAGGATGTGAGACTTTCTTTTTTCCCTATCAAAGGGTGGTAGGTTTGTTGATTATTCCTATCCGGAAAGAGGGGGGTGCATTTTTATGTTTTTCACTAACCAACCAGCATGGGAACAGAAGTGTCGAACCCCTTTCCCTGAACCGTTCCTAATTGGATATGAATATTGAGTATATGGCGTGGCCTATTTCGATCCTTTGCTAGGCTAGCTTCGATTACGTTATCTTCTGTGGTGGCCGCAAGGCTAGTGAAGTAAGCGATTGCAAGGCAAGGGATTAGGAGCTTAATGTAGACGGGAATAACTTCCACCCACAGAAAAAATGATAAGAGCCACAGTATAAATATTAATTTAAGTCCTATTTCTTTAGGTTTAAAAAAAAAAAATAAAGTCCCAGTAGTCAAAATGGGTTTGATCCTTTCGACCTTAATAGCGAGTATTTTCTAATTGGTTGATACATAGAATATCTAGATGTTTTAAGTATAAATTGCATTTTTTTCGGATAAACTGTTATAATTAATAAAATCCTAAGCATTCGTCTTAATTTCTTAATGGTTATTTGCATTATTTCTCTTTAAATTTAATATTAATTAGGATTAACCTTATCAGGTCTCCTTATTTAATTGTATCTTATAGGGGCCGTATCTATATATTTTTATTTATTCTGGTTTATACATATAAGACAGTGATTAAAAGAACTAATTGAAATAGTATCACTTTAGCATTATTGTAACCAAATATTTTTAATATTAGTGCATTTACAGCCAATATTCCTACTATTATAGCAGCACAATTAAATTGTTAATAATAGTAAAATAAACAATTAATTTATATACTTATTTCAACAAGTAAATATAGTTGGGATTATAAGCTAAAAGGAAGGAGTTTAGGTTAACCACCTACATCATAAGCATTAAAAAATCGTAGAACCAAACCACAGCTGAATGGTTTATGTTTGTTCTAGTAAATAATTAGAATGATGGTAATATGAACAGAGACATAGTCACAGCTACGTAGGAAAATAATATGAATACTCTATCAATATATTGATTTGTTTATGTCTAGTTATAATTCTTATTATTAGGACGTAGTGCCATATAATTACGATAATAAAAGATAACAGGATAAGCAAATGAAATATTATTATAAGTTTATTTCTTTAAGCAGAGCAAGCTATATATTTGAGTCATTCTCTTCTGTTCCTCTGCCTTAGATAGATACCTAGTTAGCTGGCGTTAGCATTTAGCCGTAAAGTTTTAAAATATTAAAACTTATTTCATACAGCATCCTAAATGACAAGTAAGATAGGGGTTGGTCTGGTCTAACTATAAAGAGCTTATCCTTTAGTATACAATTATCTTTCTTCCGCTATTTTAACGACTTCCTTGTTGTGATTTTATTATTCTAAAAATTGCTTAAACTATCCACTCTTAATTAAAAACAAGCGTTCAGCTAATACTAAAATTCTACGCAATTGCTCCAGTAGCTCGCTCTGTTCTGATTGTATATTTAAACCCTCCCCCTTGCGGCGATCTGCAAAATAGGGGCGGCTGTTTGGGCATGTTTATAACTTCACAAGGGAATTAGCCCTGTTATTATTTCTAAAATATCACGCTTGCGTCTTTTTTTGCCACGTTTTTAGGACAAAAAATAGGGATACAAGCGCAGTGATAACATACAGAAAAATATGTGCATGCAATTTGGAATGTATTTCACCACCCACACATCAACCTAAATGAATCTTTCTTTATGACGCTTGCGTGTGAGTACATAGTAAGTCAGGCTCGTGTTCATTTTAGACTGTTGGGTCCGTTTCTCTGTGTATAATTTATATGCAAGCACCTGCTTATATTATTTTACGGAAAGGGGGCTCAAAAATAAAGGTAGTACCCGAATACTTATTGAAAAAATTAAGATAGTAGAAAATTAAGTCACAATTGGTAGACGCTTGTCTCTACCACCACAAGATTTGTTTAACAGGTTCAATGCTTAATTTCCAAATTTTTTAATAATAAGTTCAAAGAAGACTGTTTATATTGTATATTTCTATACTCTTGTCTAACTCGTTATTGTTTTGCCATTTACAGGTACGGGTGGGGTGTTACGCTTCTGTTTCGTGCACCGCCTCTCTAACTCTATTACCTCTGAGAAACTGTCGCTTAAAACTGTAAAAAATTAATGAAAGGCCAAAAACAATTAAAAACAAATAAGGATCTTAGCTTCTAGGGAGCTTTTTTATCCATATTCTTGAAGCCCAAAGATTATACATATTAGCTTGTGGTGTTAGCTACCCTAAAAGGTAATTAAAGATCGTCGTGAAATACATACACCTGTAGGAATACGGGTGAAATAAGTGGTAACTATAGTAGGCAATTCCACAAGTCTCTAAATTATTTGAGTTAAGATCCTTAAACTTTAAATTCGGTAAGGATTCTTGAAAGATATCAACTAGCGTCGATTCACTGAGGATTAGCTGCCTATTGTTCTTGTCCGCTGCAATAAAGGGCTATCCGGAATCTGTTCCTAAGGAGTATGAATATGGTTATATGGCGTGGGCTAATCGATACCCTTTTGGCAGGCTAGCTTTCGGTTAGTTATCTTGCTGTAAGGCACAAGCTAGGGGAAGTGAAGGGATGCAAGCAAGGATTAGGTTAGAAGTAGTAAAAGGAAGAAATATAGGAAGGAGGGCTCCAACCAAAATGCGAGATTAAGTAAAATGACGGACTAATATTAAGAATCTTATAAGGATAGCGCTTTAATATGGTACGATCTAAGAGAATTGCACCGAGTGGTTTAAGAGTGTAAGGTTTGGAATTTATAGGTTTTTCAACCACATCCGTTCGAATCGGATATCTCTCTGTACAAGGCTGTTTATAAAGGGGAGATTGGGCTTTTTATAACCTAATACAACTTATTACTAAGCACCCTTAGCATCCTGTACGATGTTGAGAGTAAAAACATAAAAAGAGTGGTAGTTTATTGGTAAAATAGAAGCTTCAACCTTCAAAATCTTTGCGTTTCCAAATCTAAGTTACTCGTGAGTTAAATAATGCAGGATAGATTTATATACACTTAATAACCTTTGTTAACGTTATAAACCTATTAAAAATTGGTTTGCTTGACCCTATCTCCGAAGAGATCGGTGGTCGCTAACCATACCCCTTGTGAGTGGCTAGGCCCAATTTAGCCCACCCCTGTAGGGTGAAAACAAGGGATCGGTTAGAAAAATTATGATTTCAAAGGAGTTGTTTTGGAAGCAAGGCTTGTATAGAAAACCGTCAAGCGGCTGCTGGTTAACTATGAAAAAATACAGGCTAGTGCTTGGTGCTTATTACCTCTGCATTACTGGTGCATAAGTTAAATGGGAGGTGGTTACATTTAGTTTCTTGTGTAACTATACACCGTATCATGAAAGTAAGGGCAATACATAATTTTTCCGTATTCGAAGAGATCACCCACGCCACTCATTATCTCCGATAGAGATCGGGGGGGGTGCAACGGCGCGAGGAAAACCGTTACAGCTCTCAGAGGTATACCACAAAACAGCTGCACCAAAATGGAATAATATGTATTTTCATGAAAAATTCTCCTAGTGCTACGCTATCTTCTTTATTTTCTTCAGGTCCACTTGACCCCCGTATCTACGATATGAGTGTGTCTGCGCTTCGTTAGGTCACATTGAGTAAAAACTAGAATATGTATAATTTTTTATGTGCTCAGAAGATATTATTCATATTTTAGTATTTGACAGGGTTATATATATCCACAATTGTAATAAATAACGGGCGAAGGTTGTTACATAATTTAATCGGATAATATTACTTGAAGTTTGAGGGTTAATATTTTTAATAGTTATTATGTTACTAAGCTTACACGTTAATAACGATTGTCAAATCCACAACGGGTTGATGGCTGAGTGGTTAAGCGCTTCCTTGGGGAGACAGCGTTTGCTGTGTCGATTTCACAGTCACCCCAGTAAATCGAACTACCTTACTTGAAGCAGTAGAAATACAGTTTAAAAGACAAAAGATATCTAAAGTATTACTTGTAATTGTATAGTAGTATAAAAAACTATTACTTGGAATTTATGCCATGTGATCAAAGAGAATATTTTATCCCATAGGCAATAAAACTCCAATATTTTTAATCGCTTGGTGAAACGGCTGATTGGAAAACCTGGGTTATACTAATTCTTAATGCTGAAAGCTCTTTATTTTGAAGTTTATTTAAGAATTGTAAATTATTGATTTACTTAAAGAATATTAGTGAAAAATTGTCTTGCTGGGTCTCACAGCCATGCACAAATTTTCAAAGTCTAAGAAATTAGGGCAGCTGCTATCCTCTTCTGATTTTTGTTTATTATTTTATAAAGTCGCAAAAGTAAACTGTGAGCAAATGCAGAAATTGGGGTAACTTCCTATATTAGTCTCCATAAGGGCTCTAAGAGAATCTAATTCTCTAACGAAGTGAAACTTGAAGTATCTTATAACCTTCAGGAAAAAAATCACAAGAGATTCTATGAAAATAACGGTGGACTGTAAAATAGAGTAGCGCCCGATAAACGGTAGACGGTACAAAAACTGTTTATAATGGGGGAAACCGTTCCTCAAGAGCTAAGATATGATACATGAAGGCCTGAAGGTGAAAAGTACCATCGAGGGGGAACTAAACGAAATAGTAGTTTTTCAATAAGCAGTTCGATAAAAAGATCTTTATCCTTTTGCATAGTGGGTCAGCAAGTTAAGTTACGAGGCGAGCATATGCGTAGTTAAACCGGGCGTTAAATTAACGAAAAGTGGTCTCAAGTCTAGTACCCGAAGCACGGTGAATTTAACCATTAGCAGGATCTAAAAAGCCATCGGGGTGATTGTAGCATAAATCTCCGGAAGACCCTGTTGGTAGGTGTAGTGAAAGCAACACTGATGTGATAGCTTGGTAAGAAAAAAGATGTAAGCAATTTTAATAGGCCAGTACGAAGAAAGAACTGTCTGCAATAAACCATTCAAATTTGACGGGAAAACCTACAAAGCAATCTAGACCAAGCAAATATGGTAATATTGTTGGCACAGGTATGACTCGTGTTAAGGTAGAACTAGTATTGATATACGTAAAGTATAATAGGGCGATCCGCAGGCTAAACACTATAATGGTGTGAGTTCATCGACTAAATGTTCGGGGGGTTGGCTTAGTAATTATTAATGCTAGCTTTACCGCTCAAGCCTAAAGCTCATAATTATAGGCTTAGATTTAGTCAGACTTTTATTCCGAAAGGATAAGAATATAATATGGCGAAATTAACTCAATAGGTTCTTATGTAATTAGGTTTTATAGAAGATCGTTCAAATAGTTAATTAAATATAAGAAAAAACTTGCTTAGCAATGCTTAATTTAATCTCCTGAACACTGTATAAGTAGTAATTGCCAGCAATGAGAAGAGGTAACTTTGGAGTTACAACATTTATATTAGCCATAATTGGGCTTTAAATAAAAAGTAAAATTAGTTAATTTAAAAGATTGTACCTACCAGAAAAATTAAGGCGCGAGCTCATTCATAGAAAAAAAAGGATATTACACTCAGGTACTAACACCCGTATCTCATTATAAGAAGATTAAGTTATCTGGGATAAAATCAAATATTTAAATATGGAGGCCTTTCGCCCTTCCCTCCGGGGATACGAAATAAAGGCGTGGACGTATAAATATGGCTTGGTTAATAATATTAATAATAAAATTTACTAATCCCGGAGGGGATATGGGGTTAGCTCTTATAAATTTAACTGAATAGATTTATAAATATTATAGTGTAAGCATTAACTTTACGTAAATACAACCCTCTTCACGCGCAAGCTCCTCTTTTTGAAAATATAGCGATAAGGTTAACTTTTACTTTAATTTGATAATTAGAATATATTACTCGTGAAAGACAAGTATAAAAGAGAACAATACTATGCAGACTTTTTAAAACACCAATATTAAACGTACTAGAAACGGCAATCTTTTCTAGCTATAAACAATACAGAAGAGATTGAAGCTTTTTTGGGAAGGTACGTATGCTTAATTGAGGAAGCTTAAGAAATCAATACTATTGCAGCAACAGAAGAATATTACACAAGTTAATTTAAGGATAAAATAATCTACTAAGGAAATAGGTATAAAAACTTTCAGGAAGAAACACCGCAAAGTATACCTACAATCACGCGATAACCTTATAAGGTGTGTAAAAGGTCTACTGTTATTAATACTGTACTAGGAAAAGTTCTTTTATAATTCAACAGCAGCACTAAACACATAGGTGTAACTAGACCCCCAGCAGTAGCAAAAGTTTAAAAAGTGAAGATTAATAAAAATATTTTTCATGTATTAAGCAGAGTTAGTATTTAATATTTGCCCTAAACGGGATAATAAAGTAGATATCTAGGTATACTTATTATTTTAGGGGAGAAGGGCTTCTAGCTTTACCAGAGCCTTTGCTTATTTATATTGTCTATTATACAATAAGAAATTTCCTGGTAAAAGGAGTAAGATTTGTTTTCGCGAAAACCTATGATAGTAGGCCAATTTAAGTAAATATCGTAGCAGGGTACCTAATATTATCTCAGACAAGATGAGTAAAGCGTTTTTATTTGTGACAATTGGGGATCATGAAGATTTTTTCGTCCAGTATGGTAGACCATGAATGGCAATGATATTATTCTTTTGAATTACAAGACATAGAATGAGAAGGGTTGAAGTACAGCTTTTTGTAGAAGTTGAAACGTTCTGCAGTAAACCATCAAATGC
>JACYFI010001371.1:0-11267 GCA_020975735.1 Ophiocordyceps xuefengensis | reverse complement strand
GATTGTTTGAATATATTTCTCATAATGTTTTGTTTTTTGTAACACGTAAATTATTTGTTTAATCGTAAACGTTCAATTTATGATGAAAGAATTAATTAATTATTTTATTGCCCATGCATCTTTACGAAGAAGGCCTGACCTATACTCTTAAGCTAAATAATTATCAAAATACAATTAACGCCCAAACCAACATTTTTGTCGATGGTACATGCAACATCCTAAAGGTGCTTGGGCTGCGGATAATCCATTGTTATCAATCAATGCAATCTCGATGTACCTGTTACCGCCGAGTCATTACTCTAGAGCACATAAGATGTATTACCTACTCTATTACATTAGGTTCTTATCATTGCATTGGACTTCCCCGCAATTTGGATGGTTTACTGCAAAGGTTTTCATTCTACAAAAAGCTGTACTTCCAACCTTATCATTCTATTCTGATAATTAAGATATACCTTTTGCGAAATTCCGAAGTCCTACATCTCACTGATCAAAACTCTTCATGATCCCCAATTTGGTACAAAAATTAAATAGCGTTTAACAAGCATCTTGTCTGGAGATTTAAAATTTGTACCTGCCCTAAGTAATCTCTAGTTAAATTGGCCTACTATTAGATAGGTTTCGGCAGAAACAAAATCCTACCTCTTTTACGAAAGTTGCTTTATGTATATAAGATACATATATAAACAGCACCAAAAGGTCTTGGTAAAGCTGAAGTCCTTCTCCCTAATAAAAAAGTTACCTATAGTGTACTTATTTATCGTTTTTAGCCAAATAAATAAATATCTCGCTGCCTTTAAAATGATAAAATATTTTTATTAATACTTCACTTTTTACAGCTGTAGCTACCTGCTGGTTCAATAAACCTTATGTGTTTTAGTTGTGCTGTTAAATTACGAAAGAACTTTTTTCCTTAGGTTACGTATAATAAACATCGACCTGTTACACACCTATTAAGGCTTATTAGCTGATTGTAGCTGATCTTTTCGCGTGTTTTTTTGGAGAAGGGTTTATATACCTTTTCGACTCTATTAGGGATATTTATCTTTAAAATAAACCTTGTGGTAATCATCCTTCCTGTTGCTGAATATTAAATTGATTTCTAGGCTTTCCCTCATTAACGTGTTATGACGTCCCTTCGTTAAAAAACTTTAAAAGGTTTGCCTTCTGTATGTTTGTAGCCTAGAAAAGAAATTGCCTTTACCTAGTACGTATATATTGTGGTTTTTTAAAAAGCTAGTCTGTATGTGGTTCTCCTTTTTATAACCTGTTCTTTATCAGTATAATATATTCTAATATGATAAAAGTAAAAGTTAACTATACGCAATTTTCTAAAAGATGCCGAGCTTGCGCCCTGAAAGAGAGTGTTTTACGGTAAAGTTACATGCTCAACACTATAATATTTATAAAATCTATTAAGTAAAATCTGTATAGAGCTACCTATCCCCTCCGGGGAGAATTAGTAAATTTATTATTACATTTTATATAATCCAGCAATATATACACACTTGTGTTTTCTATCCTCGGAGGGATAAGGGCGAAAAACTCCCCAATTCTATTTTAATCAATTTGAATTTTATCCAGAAGAACTTATTTCTCATCTGAATTATGGTGTATACTTAGTAGTTGTAATATCTTTTTTTCATGAGTTAGAGCTCGCTCGCGTTAATATATATTCTGTATACATCTTTTAGAATAAAACCTAATATGTACTTTTCTTTTATAAGTCTATTATGGCTAATAACTAGAAGTGTAATACGAAAAGTACCTCTTGTCATGCTCCAATTATTTACTATGAGTATTCAGAGATTAAATAAGCAATCTCAAGCATAAGATTTTTTTATATTTTAATTACTATTTATACTTCTTCTGCTAAAACCCTAAATCATAATGAACCCTTTTGGAGGCATTAACTTTCGGTATTAGTTTCTGGTATCTTTCGATAAGGTCCCTGACTGTATCTTAAGCCTATAGATTTATGATTTTAGCTTGCAGGGTAAGCTTAAGCCATATAATTTTAAGCCAAAACCAAACATTTAAGTCCGTACTGCAACTGGACACCTATAGCTGTTTGGGCGCGGGGATTGCGCCCATTTTCTTCGTAATCAATCATTGCTTTACCTTACCACGGAGAGTACATCCGTGCCACAAATATGTTACCATATTTTGCTTGGTCAGGCTTTGCTTATTAGGGTTTTCCCGTAATTTGATGGTTGTTGGCAGAAAGTCTCACTTTCTTACAATTGGCTATTTAAAGGATTGCTTACATCTTTATTCTTTACACCAGCTATCACAGTCAGTCTTGTTTTTCACACACCTTACCCACAGTTCTTCGGAGATTTTTATGACTACGCACAATCCCCCGTCGATTTTAGTAAGCCCCTGACACTATGGGTAAAAATCACGTGGCTTCGGGTACTAGACTTTAGAACACTGTTTCGTTATTTTTAAGCCTCGGTTTTAAAACTACGAAATGCCTCCCACAATCCTAACCTTTAACTTGGTGAACCCATTATGCAAGCATGGAGTTCTTTTTATCAGAAACTCTCTAATAAAACTTACTATTTTCGTTAGGTTTCCCTCATGGTACTTTTCCACTTCGCTCATGTATCATTTTCTAAGCCTTTTGAGAAGGTTCTCCCCATTATTTTCAACAGTTTTTGACCGTTCTACCTTTTATGGCTACTCTTATTTTAACCACGTTTAAATTCATAAGAAATCTCTTTTTATGAATTTATTTTTCCCGAGGATGGTTACTAAATTATTTCAAATTCAACTATCGTTAGAGATTTAGTTTTCTACTAAGGAAGCTATGTTAACAATTATAGGAACTACCCCAAGATTTCGGGCATTGCCCACAGAGTTACTTTGGGACTTGTATTAAAACAATAAGCAAAACAATAGGAGAATCGCAAGCTCCCTTAATTTCTTAAGAAATGAAAAATTGTGGCTATGGGCTGGAGCCAAGCCAAGACGATTTATCAATAATTATTTTAATTAGTGAATAATAAAGTTTACAAATTTGTTAAATAACTTCAAATAAGAGCTTGTTAGCATCTTAAGAAATAAGTTGTAACCCAGGTTCAATCAGGTACCCTTTCACCAGAGGCGAGTACAATATTGGATTTTTTATTGCCTAGAGATATAATATTTCTCTTTGATACTATGGCATAAATATCCATATAGTTTCTCTAATAACTTATTCTATACATTACAAGTAATATTTATAATCTTTTGTTGTTTAAACTGTAGTTTCTTACATGTTCCTAAGGTAGGTATTTGCTATTTCGGGTTACTGTGATATCGAACACAGAGAAAACCTGCATTCCGAAGGAGGAGCTTTAACCACTCACTGCCATAACCCGTTCGTGGATGTCCTTGACATCCTTATTAGTGATAAGGCATATAACAACTAATACTATAAGATATAACTAAAACTGCAAAGTATATATCTATTAATATGTAGAATCAAACCTTTCGAGCTCCCTTAATTTTTATACAATTGTGAATATATTGACATTCAAATACTAATGATATGAATAATATCTCTTTGCTTTGCAGACAAAAATATACATATTACTAGTTTTTACTCAGTAAACCCTAGGTAGGCCGCAAAGCACCCCTTATCCAGTAGGGGTATGTGGGATCCTGAAAAATAAAGCAGAATTAGCGTTAGCACTATCAAAAATTTTCATGAATAATAATTTTCAATCCCATTTGGTGCAGCTGCATTGTTGGTATATTCCTGAGAGCTCTTACGGTTTTCTCCTCTTGGCCTTGCACCCCCCCCCCTATCTCTTCGAGATCATGGTGGGCCGTGGGCCGATCTCTTCGATACAGGAAAAATTATTGTATGCCTTACTTCTGCTAGGAGTTATTAAGGTTGAAACTAATAAACTAAGTGTAACCACCCTTTAATTATCCAGCAGTATTGCAGGATATAATGACCAAGCACTTGGCCTTTCTTATTTTTCATTTCCATAGTTAACCAGCGCCCTTGATGGATTTCCATTACAAGCCCTTGGATTGCAACAGATCTTCGAAATGAATTTTTTTTAGTCCGGATCCCCTTGCTTTGCACCCCTACAGGTGGCTAATGTGGCAAGCCCTACCAAGGGTGTATATGTTTACCACCGCCGACTCTTCGAATAGGGGTCCAAGCAACATTTTAATGTAGTTAATAACGGCGACTAATTAAAGGTTTAATAATGTGACTATAAATTCTAATCTGTTCATATTTACTTCAAGGTTACTTGGAATTGTAACCAAGAAATTTGTAAGGTTGAAGCTTCTCTATTTTTACAATTAAGAACTACCACTCTTTTATTTTTTTCACGCTATCAAACAGCGGATACAGGATGCGAAGGGGCTAGATAAGCTGGTAGCTAGGTTACTAAAAGCGCAACTGCCCATACAACAGCACTCTACAGAGAATATCCGATGTCGCAACGGATGTGGTTTAAACAACTAAATAAAATTCAAAATTTTACGTCGCTTAAAGCCCACTCGGTAAAGTCTCTTAATCGACCATTTAAGGGCCTGTTCCCTATAAGCTTCTATATATCCTGTTAATTAACTATAAACCTCTGCTGTTGGTTGGAGTCCTCCTCCCTCTATATTTTTCCCTTTACCTACTTCTATCCTAATCCCCTTGTTTGCATCTTTTCTTGCTAAGCTTGCCGCCACAGCCAAGAATAAGTAATCGAAGCTAGCTACAAAAGTAGGATATGGCCACGCCACTATATAACCCTTAATCTCAGCTCCTTAAGGAACAGGTGTCAGGATAGCTTATGCACGATCAAGAAATACAGGCTCAGGCTAATTCCTCTTCAGCGATCAACGCTGAATGCATATTCTTATCCAAATAATACACTTTACCGATTAAGTTATAAGGAATTCTTAATAGCTTCATCATATATTTTAGATACTTTGTGGATGCCTTAACAATTACTTACGTGTTCACGCCAGGTATTCCTTACAGGTGTATGTATTTCCAGATCGTTTCTTTATTACCCTTTAGGGTGCTAAGGCACCACACACTTTATATCTTAATCTTTGGTTTTCAAGATATGGTAAAAAGCTCCCTAGAAGCAAGATTCTTTTAGTTTTTTTTTTCATGTTTGCTTTATATTTTTTTTAAGCTTTTAAGGTGAATACAGTTTTCTAGAGTTATAAGAGTATAGTAGAACGTAGCAAGCACAACAAAGGTACAACCCCCCACCCGGTACCGTAAGAAAAAATAAGCGCAATTTAGATTCAAAGGAGTATAACATCACAATATATAAACATTATCTTTTTGACTTATTATTAAAAAATTGAGAAGAATAAGATTTGAACCTTTAAACATCTTGGTGATAGACAAAACGTCTACCAAATTTGAACTAAATTTCTCATTATTTTAATAATTATTACGGGTAAGCTCCTTTATTTGTAATTTGAGCCTTCATAAATATAAGCATGCTTAATATAAAAAAACACAGGTAGAAGAGGGAACCAGCAGCTAAATCACGAAGCCTACCTACTTTACTCCACTAACCAGCGTATAAAGAAAGATCAATTTAGGTTATTTGTTGCTTGGTGAAAAATACTCTACATGAATGCACATATTTTTCTGTGTATCAGCGCGCTGTATCCCCTATTTTTCCTCCAAAAACGTGCGAAAAGCGCAAAACTAATTATTTTATACTAGGGGCTACTCTTTGTTGTAAGTATATCAAACATCAACCAGCCGCCCTCTTTTGCCAAGACGCGCAGGGGAAGGGTCTTGAAATATAAAATCGAAACAGAGCGAGCTACTATGAAGCCATTGTCTAGAATTTACTATTAGCATGAAGCCCTTGTGTTGTAAATATAGAACGTGTCAGTTTAAGCAATTTAGAATATAGATATTACAAACAAAGGAGTCTTTAAAAATACGAATAGAAAGGTAAAGATTGTATAACCCTGAAATGGATAGAGTCTTTACTGTTAAGAACCTAGACAGAACCGATCTTATATCTTTGGTTCTATTTAGTTGCTCTATGGTAAATAATAGATATTATAACTTTAGCTTACATGCTAAGCTAAAAGCTAACAATTAACTATCTTATTCTTTAAGGGCAGACAACCAGAAAGAGAAGTATTCAACTTATAGGTTGCCTTGCTAAAAACATAACTGTTAATATAATATTTTCTGCTTATCTGTCCTTAGTTTTATCGTTATTATTTATGGAACCTAGTCACCCTAATAATAACATTTAGTAGTCAATTAAACTAATCCCATAATATTCTAGAAACAATGTATATAAATTATTTTCCTTACTGTAGACATGTGACCTTGTTATATTGTCCATTTTACCATCTTCAAATTATTTACCTAGAGACAACCACAACATTAGCCCTTGTGTTTGGTTCAGATTTTTATTTATCATGTGGTGGTACCTACCTTTCTTGTTTAGCATATATATCAATATATTTGACTTCGTTGAATAAAGTAAGTAAATTAGATTTGTTATTTACTATTATACATCTATATATTTGGCTGGGCACATATAGTAAGGCAATATTGGCTGTAATGCATAATCTTAATAACTTTGTTACAAAAAATGCTTAAGGGATACTAAATTCAATTAGGCTTTGTAATTCACCTTGTTTCTTATATTAATTACATCACGAATACAATAAAGAATTAATAGAGATACGCCCCCTATTATACAATTAAAATAAGAGAAACCTATTAAGGGCTTTAATCCTAAAATATTAATAAAGAGAAATTAGATGCAAAATAATTCCTATTAAAGACATAAAAGATCTTATTGGTCTTTTTAATTAAACAAGTTATCCTTCGAAAAAAAATGAAGTTATACATATAAGACCATCAAGATATTCCTTCTTCGTATAACCTAATTAGAAAAATACACGTATAAGGTCAAAAGATTTTCAAAAACTCCCATTTGACTAACATGGCTTTATTCTTTTTTTGTTTAACCTAAAATAGGACTAAATATATTATACCTGGGCTACTTTATAATTTTTTGTCGTGTGTGGGCAAGATGTATTCTCTTACAGTATAACGGTTACCTAATCCATGTGCTTTTGCATCCTTACGTCCTAGCTTGCGCCACAGCTAGAATAACTAATCGAAGCTACCGCCACAAAGGATCGTGCCACGCACTATAACCATAATTAATACCTTAGGGAACACGTCAGGATAAGGGGTTCGACACTTTTGTCCCCTGCCTGGTTGTTAGTTGTAACAGTTCAATAACCCCCTCTTTCCCGGGAGAAGGAGATAAAAATAATTCTACAAAAAATCCTGCCACCCTGATAGGGAAAAAAGAAATCTCAACATTTAGGTTGTACTGAATCCTGTGGCAGTTTGCCGAAATTTTGTATTCTTCTTTTTATACCCTAGTCCTAGCGGTAGCTTTGCATTATTGAGAATAAATGAGAAATAACGATAGGCGTCGCCTTTCAAAAGTGTAAAAATGTGTAGAGGAAAAATCTCTACGACAGTTCTTTAGGTCAACAATTAAACCCCTTCAGGGGCTCCTTGCCGGCCCAGAAGGGGCTTGTATTATCATAAACGCGGCTAGCAGACTTGGAACTGGACATATCCAGAATGCAGGAAATCTGAGTCTATCCATGTAACTTATACCGTTTTAAATATTATTCTATTTTAATTTCTACGATATTTTTATTGCAGTAGCGAGCAGCCTTCTATCCTAACTTACGGTAGCAAGCTAAAGGAATCACGATGCTCATATTTGAAACATTCTAATAATTAATTGATAAGCAAAGATCAAACAAATGTTTACTTAGATAAGTAGAGAAGCTGTCTGTTAATAACAGAGCAGTTTATTTTATTAGTTTAAACTTAGATTTAGACTTTATGTGCTTCAATCCTGAACCGGGAAGGTTATCGATAAAGGGTGAGTTGTCATGAAGTAAGATGGCCACCTAGAAGGCGTCCATCCCCTAATCGGGCTACAATAAGATTTATTTTTAGTTTTGCCTAAATTTTTATAGCTTTGCATAACCCGACACCTAAAGACAAGCCTCTATCATACCGTAGCCCCTTTAGGGTTAGGCTTGCGCAACAAAGTGGGAATACAGGGGTATGATACTGCCAGTATGCATTTTCCACCCTCCAACAACATCCCTAAATTCATTGACCTCTTAATACAATTAATTTCCTTAAATTTAATATAAATAGATCTTATCTTGTTATTAATTTATTGAGTAGGTTTTTTTGAATTTGGGTTTATTGCTAAGCAATAAACACACTGAGCCCCTATGGTATTAGCAAGCTCTTTAAGAAAAATAATTTATATGAAAGTCATTAATAGTAGTCAATAATATGAGCGTCCAAATGAAAGTCCCATCATAATCCGCCATCACCTAATCTGTTATCGGAATTTATCATTTTATAACCTGCTTTTATCGACATTTTCTATTGTTATCTTCTATCGCTTCGTACGGTTTATGTATAAATCAATATCGAAACCAAATCACTTTCTTTCCTCTTTTTTACTCCCTTTATACCCGCGGCATTATTATACAAAATTGGTTGTCGAGCCAAGCTCATCCTTTTAGAATTCTTAATTTCTGAGGATTCAGATTGAAAACTCCTATGAATTTTGATTTACAGCTTTCATCTTCGGATTTCGTTGTGGTACAGTACGGATTTATAACGGAACTAAGTTGAGATGATTCTGATAAGGTTGTTCTAAGGAGATTAGGTGATGCCTTCTAGATCTATTTGGATAATTCATCCCCTCTAAAACGGGCGTTTGACCTAACCCGTGCCTTTGTTCATAAATAACGTACTATGGAGTCATGAAACCTGAATAAAATGTTATGCCGTTCGCTGCGCGTAGATTCTACCCTCACTAGGGTGATACTCGCGAAATAACCCGGAAACTATAAATTCACTCTGCTGAATTTCTCTCGGGACGTTAATGACCGAACTAAGCGATCACATACTTGGCCAATAAGCAAGAATCTAGATCTACTTGGATTTTCCTTAGGGTATGAGTATCCAGGGTCGGATTCATTAGGCATTTCCTCTCTGGGCCTAGTAATTTCAGATATGTATCACATTGGGTTGTCTTCTCCGTCACGGGCATAGTATATAAGATAATGCGAGTCCCATTAATTCTGCTTACTGGGCGCGGAGTCCTTACCAGTTAAGTTACAGTACTGTGAATCCTGTACCATCTGCGCTTCTAAATAATATGATCAGTAGTCAGAAATAACTTCATATTATATTATTATTATCATTCATTTCAATTTTAGTAGTCTTTTTTATGTGCATTTCTTAAAATTGATATCGTTATTATGTTAGACCCTCGTCATACACGAGACATTTTAAAAACAGTCGAGACAGATCAACAAAGTTGATATCAGGTAAAGATCGCGATTATAACCTAAATGATGGTAATCCTGTTAAATGATAGCAAATATTCTTCATAGGCCCTACAGCTTTGAAGATTGTACCTTAGGGATAGGTGGAAAACCCTGGAAGAGCCTGTTCCAAAGGAGAAGAAACAAGTACCAAATAGACCATGACTTTATTAGGAAAGGATGAAAACACGATATTCTACTGCCTTGAACAAAAAGTTTGTTACATGTTTGTTTTATAAGCATTTCAATAGATTCTCATTATTGCTCGAGAACTATTTCCTCAATGTGGCAATAATTTTTGGCTAATTAACACATCAAACAGTTTAATACTTATAAATTTAAAGGACCCACTAATTAAGCATAGATTGCGGCTACACAACAAACCTTTTTTTACATCTATTATATGCAGTCGTTGAACCTATTTTTAATCTACATCAGACGTAATCTATAAATTAATATTAGGCTAAACGAATAATCAGTAAACTTAATTAAAAAAAGAGGGCATGCGTGGTATAACAAACAATATTAAATTAGGTTAATTTGTTAATATTAATAAGAATTTATAAAGAGTTCCATGTAAATACTCCTAACCTAAGGTTATAAATACCTAAAAATTATATATCTATTAATTAAGATATACTTTAATAAAGGCGCCTTCAATTTTTTACTTTTTTTAGTTTCTACTCGGTTTATAGAAACATAATACACTAAATCGCAAATTAATCTATCCTACTTCTATTCATACCGACTTTAAAGGATGATTTTTTTGTTAAACACCCTTCGGTTGTTAAATGATCTTTAACAAGTATATCTCTAGATACTTATATAAAGTCCTAGAAAACTCTCCTAAACTTGTATACGTTGTAAAGATATTTTTGAAAAAGAAAGGAATTATTTTTATCTTTAATACATTAATTTATATACGATAATTATTTCATCTGGTCTGATTTAAAGCCCTTCTCACAATCTTTCCACCCCTTATAAAACCCTAAATTTTGTTAATAAAACTTTCCCATCTGTCCTCGCATGTCTGAGAATAGTGAAAACGAATTAAGATTATACCAGTTGTATAGTTTTTTATCAAATAATGATCTTTTACATAAGAAAATACCCTGTCATCCCCCTCAAACTTCCGCAAACAAATCAGTTTTAGGATCTTATAATATTCATGGTGGTTTCATCCTAAGCGTGTACCCATTAAGATTAGGAAGAAAATGAATTTTTGAAATTTATTCAGACAGGCATCTCTGTTCAAATAGATCCCTTATATTTATAAAGCCCTCATAAATACCTTTCAAATATCAAGGGTGCTTTTAACCTGTTAAAGTAATTTTAAGCTTGTTTAATAAGGAGATTAATCGTGCTCTTATTTGAGTCCAATAAAGGGTTATTTTATTGAAATGAGGTAAATTTTTTTTAGCCAAATACCCTTGGCGGATTGGACACTATTAGCCTTGGCCTTTTATTATTTACTTTACATAAATTCCATAAATTGTGAACCTATCCCAAAAAAAAGTGACCGGAATTCTTTCTTAAAGTAATAAAATCTTCTATTATGTAAGCCTCTATTTTTAAATTCCGGTTTACATTTAAGCCATGAATAACGTGTAGACAAACCCTTGAGATCTTTAAAACATAAAACTCCCTTCACCATCTGTAAAAACCTGTTACTCAATAAAGGAGGTAAGATTTTGAATCTTTTTGATTCGGGTACTATAAAATTTTTTAACTGTTTTAAAGCCGAACAGCTCTAAATCATTGTGAAATGCTTATGGCGGATTTCAGGTTACAAGAGCAGGTTTTATTGAGAATATTCAATAACTGAAATGTATAACTACTTACGATAGGTAATATATAAAACATAATAGTTCTATAACACTTAA